>SZWC01038918.1:2146-12146 GCA_023375785.1 Penium margaritaceum
ATAGATATAGATATAGATATAGATATAGATATTGATATAGATATAGATATAGATACAGATACAGATAAAGACACAGATACAGATAAATGTATAGATATAGATATAGATATAGATATAGATATAAATATAGATACAGATATAGATATAGATATAGATATAGATTTAGTTATAGATATAGATACAGATTAAGAATTAGATATATGCTTGTATGTAAGTGGAAACAAATGTTTAGTTGCAGATTTATCTTTAAACATAGATATGAAAATGGAAGTAGATATATCTGGATAAAGATATATGTTCACCTATACATGTACATGTAGATTTGCATATGACATACATATAGATATAGGTATAGATATGTTTATATATAATCATGTATGGAGGCATAAAGGTAAACATCAATATAGCTATTAATATTGATCTAAAGTTTCATTTACAAACATGGAAAGATATTTTTTACCAAAATACATGAAGGTGTTGATACGAATATGGATTTTTCATATGTTTATTGGTTATGAATTGAATATTTCTTTCTTCCTCATGAAATCGTGAAAGTACCGATACATGGTTTAGAAGGAAAATTTCTCCTTCAGTTTTTTGACTCCATATAAAACGTTCATTTTTTCTATTCTTTTAGCCCTTCAGGCGTCCCCTTGTCCGTGTCTTACGATTGTGAGATGAATGTCTTAGATTTTGTACAATTCTCGCTCTGGTCGTCATGATTGAATTTGAGATTGCAGTCTGGAGATTTTGTATGTGCAGGTCCATCAGGAAACTACGTGGTCAATGATCTACTTTCAGATGTCATAACTCTCGATGGCGGGATGGTTTGTGGAAACTCTTTTATTTGTTCTATTATTTGTGTTAGGGTCTTCGAACGTGGGATGGAAGCTGGCTTCGCTGAAATAAGTATGGTGACTGGACAGTTGGTTGAAATAAATGGCGATACAAACCATTTTAAACTGTAAAGTCTATCGTACCCAACGAAGCAATTGACTCTCATCTTTTTCTATTGCGGTCTTTTTCATCTGGGGCTCGTCTTCGGACAATATGGTGCTTTTGCATAGCCCGTGCACCGCCTTTTCTGAGTGACTCGCGTAATTACAGCCCCGGAGCCCATGCAAAGGGACCCCAGGCACAAAGAAAGCCGGCTACTTCGTGAGAGTCGCTCGCAAGGGAGGGAAAAAGGCGGCGCTTGATCAAAATTAAGCATGCATGACGTGGAGATGACCCGGCCGAGGATGCCCCACTAGGTATCTTTTTTTAAACGCTGGTGGAGTGAAGCATGAAAGACACAGCATAGGCAACCCGGTGGATTGGATTTAAAACAAAACCTATATCTCATTGTTTTGAAGAAAAAATCTTCAACCTTTTTTCACTCTGTTTTATTTCTTTGGTGCATGCATTATGTCCATGAAAACTAAATGTACTATAAATGCTTGTTTTCAAGTGTAATAAAGAACCACATGATGTGGTGCTTATTTCCATGTTATTCGGATAGTTATATCATCACATTCTTCTTAAATTTGTTGCGATAGCTCATGAATGGCTTCAACCATTTCATGAGAATGTAGCACATCCACCTCTCATATACCTTTGACACTCACATGCTTATATGTGGTTATCGACATTTGGCTCCTTTCATAAATACCATATCTCAATACTTTACACAAGAACTGGTACTTCGGACATGCAGTTAAGTAAATACGTACCTAACACTATCATTCTTCATGCCTTTGTGTTTAGGGCACATCCAATGCGTTTCTTCCACAAAGTGAAGAGGTATTTTCCAATGAAGGAGTAACATGCATAACACAAAGTGCTAGCTGAAATGGAGATCCAAAGCACTGTGGTTCCTCCATTGCACCTCGCCTTGTAATGGGGAGTCTCGTGGGACGTTGCCTTGGAATCTCCATGCATTTCTGCGTGTGAGGATCGTTTGGTTAGCATGCTTGTCATAATCACATAGATGAGTGTGAGGGTGGGGGAGGGGGAGGGAAAGAGAAGGAAACGGATAACGACACATGGGGATGATGGATGTCAGGGTAAAGAAAATGAAATAGGGGGAGAGACCAACAAGGAAGAGGGAGGTGATCATGGGAGGCAAGATGGCAAGGATTCTCAAGATAGTGCAATAAACGAATAGAGAAAAGCAGGTTGGGGGCTACAATGAAGTACATTGGAAAACCATGGGTGTGGGAGAAGGACCACTGAAAAGAAGAAGAACCTAAGGGGGATGGGGGCCAATGGACAGGACGACGATGGGCAACAGGAAATCTACATGGAGAGCAAGACCACGACAGAAACAAGGAAGCAAGAGAGAGAGAGAAGAGAGAGAGAGATTAAGAGAGAGAGGGGGGTACGAGTTACCTCAGATAGGGACGTTCAACTCTGCTTCAATATCCTTGGTGTCAAAATCACACTCGCGAGTGTGATGTCCTTGACGACCACAGTTGAAGCAGATTCGGGCGCGCACTACCGTATCCGAACTCTCATATTGTGCCAGCCTTGGCCGGCCACGCTTTCTCCCCTCGGCTCGTGGAGCATATCCAACAGCTGGCGTAAGGTCCTCTGTGATGATGACCGGCAACTCCCGTGCATGCGTCTGCTGCCATGCATGCGTAGTGTAGATGGCGTCTCCAAAGTTGTGGGAATCAATTCGCTTCCTTGACAGAAATGCACAGGCGTGAATACATGGCAGCCGCATTTCTTGAAAGGCACCACATGAGCACATGCGGGCATCAATGTCGACCTCCCTCGTGATGATACTTTGTCGCCCCTTTACTACGCCTTTTGTGTCACAAGCAACGTGAACTGTGTACGAGCGTTGACCCCTCTTGCGCGCGGTAATGATGGAGTGTGGGACTGGAGCAAGCTGTTCACGATGTGCCCTGGCAGCTTCTCGTCTCTGGGTGAACGTGGCTTGAACGTACTCATAAATGCCGAAAAAGCATTGGAAAGGCGACAGAGCACGAATCTCAAGTAACCGTGCATTCAACGATTCAGCGATGTTGGAAGCGAGATGACCGTAGCAAGGGAGAGGGAAGTGTAGAGTGCTCCAGTTGGTTGGAGGAATGCCGCGGCTGCCTCTCTCTTCGCCAAAGAGATAAACAAATGCCGCAAAATTTGTTGACTACAGTTCCCCTTTCGCCAAGTTCCATGCCGCCTCTGTCCGTGCATATGCTAGCCTCCAAAACAGTTTATGAGCTGTCTCTCCATGCTTCTTTCGGACATTTTGTGTAATGTGCCAACAGCACAAAGCGTGCTCCACCATTGGAAACCCCGCTTCCACGGAAGGAAGCAGACCCTTGTCTTGATCATACAAAAAAAACTGTGGATTGCCGTGCCATAGATGGGAATGCAATCCTCAGCATTGTGAGGAACCAAAACCAATGTTCTCTGCTCTCACACGGAGCCATGGCCCATGCAAGCAACACTATGTGCCCGTTGGCATCAATGCCTGTTGCAAGAAGTAGCACTTATGGCCACCTGTTTTTCATGAAAGTACCGTCCAAAGCAACGAATCCACGCATGTGTTTGTACCCGGATCTGCATGAGCGTGGAGCACAAAATGCACGCATTAAGCGTCTCTGGTCGTCCTCCTCCACCCACACCACAGATTTAGGGTCTTCCTCTAGTAGTCGGGTGCACCATGGCTCAAAGAGGCGCCAAATCTCATTCACATCACCAACGATGTAATTCCTCCATCCCAGCCTTGCACACCGAAGCGTCATGTATGGCACCTCCACTCCGGCTGCCTCACGCGCCACACACAATAGTGTCTTCATGGTTGCTGCCGGTTCTCTCTTCATCGTTGCTTCTATGAGGGTCATCACCCATTTCACTTTGTGGACAGGATGAACACGCATGGGATCACGTGTGCAATCTCCATGGTCTCCTTCGACAGACGTGATGTGGATCATGCCCTTTTTCCAGTGACGACGTGCGCGAAGTACAAATGTGCATCTTTTCTCCTCCGCATTCCTACACTTTACCTCTAGTCGTGAGGTGGAAGAATGGGGAAATGCCAAAGTGAGATATGCATCAATGGCATAGCGTAGGATAGTGAGTCGCACCATATCCATATGTTCAAACTCTGATCCTGGCAGAGGTGGTTGTACAAGTGGCGAAGGCTTTGGAGACAATCCTTGACCTTCTGAAGTGAATGCACCAGAAAATGGGCGCTTTCTAGATTCAATCTGCAGGTCCCTCACGGCTTGTCTTTGTGCACCTCCACTTGTACCACCAGCCGCAATCGGGGGTTGTGCACGTAGATTGTGACGGGTGGGGAGGAGTAATGAGCCGGGAAGGCGTAGTAACAGAGACCTCGCTTGCATGGTGGTGGCAGCAGACGTGATCGGCCTTGTAGTGCTTGCTTGCATGGTGGCGGTAGCAGCTGTGACCTGCCTTGCAATGCTCGCTTGCATGGTGGCGACAGCAGACGTGATCTGCGGTGTAGTGCTCGCTTGCATGGTGGCCGCAACAGACGTGATCGACCGCGCAATGCTCGCTTGCATGGTCCCGTCAGCAGTCGTGACCATCCTTGCAGTGCTTGCTTGCATGATGGCGGCAGCAGGCGTGAATGGCCGTGCAGTACTCGCTTGCATGATGGCGGCAGTAGACGTGATCGGTCGTACAATGCTTGCTTGCATCTTGGCGGGAGCAGACGTGATCGGCCATGTAATGCTGGCTAGCATGGTGGCGGTAGCAGCCGTGACCGGCCTTGCAGTGCTCGCATGTGGACGGACTGTGTACGTTGGTATTTGAAGCAATGTGCGTGCAGCATGTGAAATGGCTGGAACATGGGATGGCACGGACGTACATGGGGACTCCATATCAATGTGTTCATCAACATCATCCTCCACTTCATCATCCCCGCTCAGAAGTGACACAGTTGGCTGCCTACGTTCATGAAAATGTGACTTCGGAGGTGGTTGTTGCGCGGACGAGGGCTACAATGGTTGCAGTCGTTGTTGGTGGGAAATTGATTGCATGTCGTGCGGTTGCACATGCTATCATGGTGGTACTTGATGTTGTTGCTCGTGCAAGGATGGGGCTACTTGGTGGCATTCATGGTGCACGAATGCAGAAGGTGAAGACAAAAAACGGCCTCCATCGGGCTTGTTAACCCTCTCGTGCCCCACCCGTTGTTGGGTGTTAACACGTGGCATGTGACTGATGGGTGTCGGTGCTGTTGGAGCTGACAATAGGCTGAAGTTGCTTGACATGGGCGAGGCTATAGATGAAGACACATGGCCCCGCCTGTAGGACGCACCATCCGCCATGCACGGCAGATGCATGTCTCCAAATTCTTGTGTCAAGCATGCATCCCCATCCCCGTCACGCGTACCATGATTGAGCCCGATAGGTACTGGCCGGGCTAGTAGGACCGGCCTGCGATCCTCAGGTACATCCCACGGCGACTCAGCATACTCGTCCCCGTCATCCTTCTCAGATGATGTATCATCATCTTCATGGAGTGCTTCCTCATTTGCACTCTCTATCCTCATTGCAGAACCTGGCACATCAAAGAACAATGAGAGTACACGCACCGTCACGTTTCGGTATAGTCATTGCATCACACCAAATCGTATCGATGGCGTCACAATGCATCGCTACACATTGTATCACGACATAAATCAGATCATCGCATGGCGTTACATTGCATCACAATGCATTGAGTCACAAGACAAATCAGTGCATCACACTGTATCGCATCGCATCGCGTCACATCACATCACATCACATCACATCACAACACATCACATCACATCACATGACAACACATTGCATCACATCATATCACAGCAATGCGGAGGGGGGGAGGAGAGAGGGGGGAGGGAGGGAGGAAGGGAGAGAGGGAGGGAGGGAAAGAGGGAGAGAGAGAGAGCGAGAAAGATAGAGAGAATTGCATCACATTGCATTGCATCACAGGGCATCACATTCCATGGCATGGTATCACATTGCATCGCATTGCATCGCATCGCATTGCATTCCATCACATCGCATCGCATTCCATCGCATCGCATCGCGTCGCATCACATCGCATCGTATTGCATCCCATTGCATCGCATAGCAGCACATCGCATCGCATCAAATTGCATCGCATCGCATCACATCGCATTGCAATGCATCGCATCACATCGCATCGCATAGCTTCGCATCACGTTGCATTGCAATTCATCGCCTCGCATCGCATCACATCACATCGCATCCCATCACATCGCATTGCATCGCATCGCATCGCATCGCATTGCATCGCATCGCATCACATTGCACCGCATCGCATCGCATTGCATCGCACCGCATTGCATAGCATCGCACCGCATCGCTTCGCATCACAACGCATCGCATCACATCGCATTGCATCACATCGCATCCCATCACATACATTGCATTGCATCGCATCGCATCGCATTGCACCTCATCGCATTGCATCGCATCGCATCGCTTTGCATCGCACTGCATTGCATGGCATTGCATCGCATCGCTTCGCATCACAACGCATTGCATCACATCGCATCACATCGCATCGCATCGCATCGCTTCGCATCGCACCGCATTGCATTGCATCGCATCGCATCGCATCACATCGCATCGCATCGCTTCGCATCACAATGCATTGCATCACATCGAGTCTCATTGCATTGCATTGCATTGCATCACATCGCATTGCATCGCATCGCATCGCATTGCATCGCATCGCATCGCATCGGATCACATCGCATCGCATCGCATCGCTTTGCATCACATCGCATTGCATCACATCGCATCCCATCACATACATTGCATTGCATCGCATCGCATCGCATTGCACCTCATCGCATTGCATCGCATCGCATCGCTTTGCATCGCACTGCATTGCATGGCATTGCATCGCATCGCTTCGCATCACAACGCATTGCATCACATCGCATTGCATCGCATCGCATCGCATCGCATCACATTGCATCGCATCGCATCGCTTCGCATCGCACCGCATTGCATTGCATCGCATCGCATCGCATCACATCGCATCGCATTGCATCATTTCGCATTGCACTGCATTGCATCACATCGCATTGCATCGCTTCGCATCGCACTGCATTCCATTGCATCGCATCGCATCACATCGCATCGCATCGCTTCGCATCACAATGCATTGCATCACATCGAGTCTCATTGCAATGCATTGCATTGCATCACATCGCATCGCTTCACATTGCACCGCATTACATCACATCGCATTGCATTGCATCACATCGCATCGTAGTGCATCGCATTGCATCGCATTGCATCGCATCGCATCGCAACTCATCGCATCGCATCGCATCGCAAGGCATCGCATCGCATCGCATTGCATCACATCGTATCGCATCGCATTGCAGCACATCGAATTGCATCCCATCCCATCACATTGCATCGCATCGCATCGCATCGCATCGCATTGCATCGCATTGCATCCCATTGCATCGCATAGCAGCACATCTCATTGCATCGCATTGCATCGCATCGCATCACATTGCATTGCATTGCATTGCATCGCATCGCATCGCATAGCATCGCATCGCATTACATTGCAATTCATCGCATCGCATCGCATCGCATCGCATCACTTCGCATCGCACTGCATTGCATCGCGTTGCATCGCATCGCTTTGCATCACAATGCATTGCATCACATCGCATCGCATTGCATCACATCACATTGTAATGCATCACATTGCGTCGCATCACATCGCATCGTATCACATCACATCGCTTTGCATCGCATGGCATCGCAACGCATCGCATCGCATCGCATCGCATCGCATCGCAGCACATCGCATCGTAGCTCATCGCATCGCATCCCATCCCATCGCATCACATCGCATCGCATCGCGTCGCATCACTTTGCATCGCATCGCATCGCATTGCATCCCATTGCATCGCATAGCAGCACATCGCATCGCATTGCATTGCATCGCATCGCATCACATCGCATTCTAATGCATCGCATCGCATCGCATCACGTAGCATCGCATCGCATCGCATCGCATTGCATTGCAATTCATCGCATCGTATCGCATTGCATTGCTTCGCATCACAACGCATCGTATCGCTTTGCATCGCACTGCATTGCATAGCATCGCATTGCATCGCTTTGCATCGCACCACATTGCATCGCATCGCATCGCTTCGCATCTCAACGCATCACATCACATCGCATTGCATCGCATCGCATCGCATCACATCGCATCGCATTGCATTGCTTTGCATCGCAGCGCATTGCATCGCATCGCATCGCATTGCATCACATCACATCGTAATGCATTGCATCGCATCGCATCACATCGCATCACATTGCATCGCATCGCATCGCTTTGCATCGCATCGCATTGCATCACATCGCGTCGCTTTGCATCACATCACATTGCATCACATTGCATGGCATTGCATCACATCGCATCACATCGCATCGCATCACATCGCTTTGCATCGCACCGCATTGCATCACATCGCATCACAATGCATCGCATTTCATCACATCACATTGCATCGCATCGCATTGCATCCCATTGCATCACATAGCATCACACCACATCGCATTGCATCGCACCGCATTGCATTGCATGCCATTGCATTGCATAGCAGCACATTGCATCGCATCGCATTGCATTGCATTGCATCACATCGCATTGCATTGCATCACATCGCATTGCAATGCAATGCATCGCATCGCATCGCATCGCATGGGATTCCATCGCAATGGAAACGCATTGCATCGCATCGTAATGAAAACGCATCGCATCGCATTGCAATGCATTGCATCATATCGCATCGCATCGCTTTGCATCACATCACATCGTATCGCATCGCATCGCATCACATTGCATCGCATCCCATCCCATCGCATTGCATCACATCGCATCGCATTGCATCGCATCACCTCACATTGCGATGCATCGCATCGCATCGCATAGCAATGGAAACGCATCTCATCGCATTGCAATGCATCGCATCGCATCACATCGCATCGCATCCCATCCCATCGCATTGCATCACATCGCATCGCATTGCATCGCATCACCTCACATTGCGATGCATCGCATCGCATCGCATAGCAATGGAAACGCATCTCATCGCATTGCAATGCATCGCATCGTATCACATCGCATCGCTTCGCATCACATCGCATCGTATCGCATCGCATCGCATCACATCGCATCGCATCCCATCCCATCGCATTGCATTGCATCGCATCGCATCGCATTGCTTCGCATCGTATTGCATGGCATCTAGTATCATTGGACCCTAATCCACGGACAAAAGAACCAGCAGCACTTATAGCAGCGATAGGAGCAAGGGAAAGCGGCGAAGACGGCAGCCACGCGGAGTAGGGCCGTCGGCACCGGCAGCTTCCACCACCTACAATGCTTCTGCTGCTTCTACTTCAACAAGCTAATAGACACGGCTGCTCCTTCACCATCGTTGCTTGCAACTGCTGGCCGCGGCGGCTCCTTTGTTTGCCCCTGCCATTAGGTGTTGCCTGTTGCTGCTCCTTCGGCTGTTGGGCCAACGGCCCGCAAACCGCGGCTCGCGGCTCCGCCTGTTGCTGCTTGTAGCTCTTTTGCGCAGCCCTTCCCTTGTCTGCCCCTGCTCAAAGCTGCGGTCTGCGACCGCAGCTGCTTCTTTGCCACTGCTGCTGCTGTTGCTGCCGCAGCTGCTACTGCCGCCGCCGCTACTGCCGCCGCCGCCGCTACAGCTGCTGCTGCTCTTTTCTTCCCTGCCGCCGCTTGCAGCTGCTTGACGTTGCTCGCGGCTGCTGATAACTGGCACACTTCGCGAGGTAGAGCTGCTGACATGAAGAGCATGTGTCTCTGCTAACTGCTTCGTGTTCGCACTAGTCGCTACTCGTCCCTTAGCGAGCGGTTGGGTCGGCTGGGACTACGCCAACGGCTAACTGCCAGACGGGGTTGCATCCCCTACATGGTCACAACTCCTTTTTTTGGTTTTTTTTGCTAGTTTACCAGTTGCGCGCG
>SZWC01038922.1:0-13377 GCA_023375785.1 Penium margaritaceum
CCCCCCCCCCCCCCCCCGCCTGAACTTCCACTCTACCACCCCCCTTCTTTCGTTTCAGGTGTGTGGCTCGCGACGGGTCGACTCGGTGGCCGGCATCCGCAGACCAAGAGATGCGGTGGAGCGGGGTAGATATTTCCATCAACAGCCACAAAAAGGTCCACTGTTAAAAGATGCGGTGGAGCGGAGCAGTAGGAAGGAAGACGAAGATATTTCTAACTACAGCCCAGAAAAATCCTATAAGCCAGGACGATATCCGAAAAAGGATACAAGTATCAGAGGTGCCTAGTTCGACCCCCGTTTTGACGAGGGCTGCCTTCCGTTGGAAGTCGTAGCTGGATGATGCCTTAGCGCTTCCTGGCTTATCAGAGGGGGATGTTTTGGGAGCGCCATCCCACTTAATGCCTGTGTGAGGGGAAAAGTGATCATGCTGAAATCCGTCAAAATCACAATGGAGCGGAACGGATGGATGGAAGAATAGTCCTTTCCTCGGATTTCACCATAGGTGAAATGTGTCTAAAATGTTTGGTAGCAGAACAATAAAAAGTAGACAGACAAATCGAGAGCGCAGCACATGCATGGTAGGCCAATAAGAGCGGCTAAGATTTTGCATGATCTGTAGGTTGGATGTTCCTCAGGGTTGGGGTATTTCTGGGTAATGTTCGTCAATGGCTATGAATTAGAGCTGAGTCCACGCAATTTTGGTGAGGCTGTTGTACAAGAACAAACTTAGGTATCAATTAGCATTGCCACCAATTTTTTTAATTGATCTATACATGCAAACATAAATTTTGACGGTAGCGGGACCTTGTATATATGCAGCATGGTACAAGGCATCAAATAGACATGAAAATCCGAGGACGACATTTTTCATGGTCAAGTCTTCAAAACACGCACCTACCTTCATCGTGATTCGAAATTTGCATTTCGCATGCATGCGAGGTGCGAACAACGCAGCTCGGATATATTTGCCCTATCCCAAAACCAAAAGACGAATAAATCGCTTCGTCACCGCAATATCACAAACACCTCACATTATGGAAGAAGACGTGGAAAGCCATGGATCCAAAGATTTAAAAAGTTAAACACTAAACTTTTGGGCTAGAAATCAACCAACGTCTTGCAAAACCGCCTAATTTTCCAACTTGTACAAGAAAGACCAATCATGAATTTTACGTACATTTTCTTGCACCTTTTCTCTTTTCTTTGTCTCAAAAACCTCTTGGCATGTCATTAATTCCCACACAATCACTTCCATTCGCTTGTAAGGGCGTTTACCTGTCAGATGAATACATGTAAAGATAGAAGAATATTTAACTAATATTTTTGGGCATGAAATATCCAATTAAAATTCTGTATCTAAAGTTTTATCTTTCATTCCTTACATGTGTATCAATGCATGTATACATTTAAGGTGCATTCCACGTCACACTTACATTGAACACATAGGATTCCAAACAAGTAGAGTAATGGGGATAACATGATCATCAGTACTAAGTACATGAAGGGTGGCCAATCACAATCCACTATAAAAACATTCTCATTTTTGTAGGCTCCATGATAATACTATACGCAAGGCCCATGTACTTCATGTCCAAGCTTTTAAAATGTTCTTAGCAAGAGTTGTCTCTCACTTACTACGGGGATTCTTTCGATGCCCACAAACCATTGGAGACTCCCACTTGAATTTAGTTAACTCTCAAGTCTTAAACCTGAAGAGAGAGCACGTATTTCTTCTAGATATGAAAACTTTAAAAAATCGTATTTGAGAATCAAAATATTGACTCTCATCATAGATAATGTGACCGACATTTTGAGCCTGAAGTGAATTTCCATAAAACATCATAGTGAAGAAAATCGGTTTCTTTGGGAAATTGTTTGATTTACTCAAAAAACCATTGCTCACATTCCTTTTCCATTCAAAATTCAAGGGTTGCCCGACACAAGAGTACAAGGTTCAA
This sequence comes from Penium margaritaceum, assembly GCA_023375785.1. Classification (NCBI taxonomy): domain Eukaryota; kingdom Viridiplantae; phylum Streptophyta; class Zygnematophyceae; order Desmidiales; family Peniaceae; genus Penium; species Penium margaritaceum. The sequence goes on from SZWC01038922.1 coordinate 1,959, forward strand.
CCAAGTTCGGTACATATTTTGTAAAAATCCATTCTCATCTATAAATTAAGGTCTTTTCTCTATGATAATAAATAAAAGGAATCATATTTGCATCACGAAAGTGAATAATATTATGTAATGACTCTCATTAAAAGCCCACATACGTAATGAATCCATGTCTGAAAAGTATTAATTACATTTAGCATGATTTAACACCATAAACAAACAACTTTTTGGTGTATTTAAAGTCCCATCTTCATGTCACCTTTGTTCATTTAAGTGAAAAGGAAAGCTTGAATGAGCCACGATTGTTAGAAATACAAAATTTTGTAATTAAGATTGTAACAATTTATATAAACCGTACTGTTCAGGTCGGTTTGTAACTTCGAAAATGTTTGCCAAGATTCAGAATTCGGTCAATGAGGAATCAGATAGGCTCAACCCCTCGTAAGATTTGGTGACATATAACCTCTCATACGAATGACAAGGAAAGCATGGTTCTTTCGTCAATTTATCCATGATAGATACGAAAAATGTAATTCTTAAAAATCATTGATAACCCATACTTGAAACATAATGACAGACATTTTATATATTGGATAGTGTCAAAATGAAAAAAGGTTAAAAAAAAAAGAGAACTCAATAGAGTACTTTGGAATGATCACACACAAATATATTTTTCATCACACATAGACGTTAATTTGATCTATAGTCTCCAATGAGAGGTAGCCACCTATATCACTTACAGGTGAGTGAAATCTAGTTCATGAATGTACCCAATCATTGCTTCTTTGTTGTCCTTACAACCCTGTCATTGTCCAAGCATGCATCACATCCTTCCCTTGCACATGCATTAAGCCCCACATTAGAAACCTTCTTTCATCTTGTCGAAATATCCTTTGTTCATGTATCCTAAAAATGATCATTTGTTCATGTATCCAAAATTCTCTCTTCCCTGCTTAGACAATAGCCAATTGAATACATCATGTAGAAACTTTAAGAATAATAACTCATACTAATTGTAATACAGAATTCCATTACCCTTTTGGAGCTTTGGGCTTCCTTCAAGGGCTTGCTAAGTAATGTAAAGTAGAAAAGAAGAAAGAGATCCATCTTTGTTCTTCCTTGCATTTCTTTACATACGAGCAACTCATATTTGTGGGTAAAAATTTGCGTATTATAACCTGTGTTTCCTCCCAAATCATGATCACCAACTCATTGACCATTTACTTCCAATTTTTTTTATTCTCTTTGTGGTAAGTAATTCCCACCAACAAAGTGAAATAAACGTGGAAGAAAAAAAGTTTCAAAACACTTACAGGATGTAACTAGAATAAATTACTTCAATACATATAGTTCAGGAATAAAGTGTCACTTTTGGAGCGTAAATATATGAATTATCAATCTCCTCTTCTACAAAAATCAAGTTACCCTTATCACATAACACTTATAACCTGTTTAAGGTGAAATAAAAGACTTCTTTTCACTTATTTTAATCCATCTAAATGGCTATTCTTCACTCAAAATTCACCAAGAATAGTGTTTTTACGTTTCCTTCATTTTAATCTGCAACCTCTTCCCTATGTTTCAACTATGATATTATTCTCTTTTGCTCGTCTCCTATATTCATCACCCATTCCTTTCTGTACCTTTTCATCGTATCCTAATTATCGTGAAACACATTTGTAGCATATCCAACTTTAATACATACTCAAAAATTGTACCTGAGCTCGTAAGTGAAAGGTTCCTCTTATCAAGCTAGCTTTTTCTCCTTTAAATCATCCCACTTTCTCACTCATGTTTTATTTAATTCAAAAGAATTTTTTTTTCATCTCCTATCAACCCTCCATCTTGCCAATCACATCTTCATGCATATTAACAAATCTTCAGGCAACATAACTTAAGACATTTAAGTCAAAGTATCACCTACAAAACATTTTTCTCTCATCATTCCTCTTCTAACTTTCCTTCTCATCATTAAGACTAAATGTTTCAACATTTCTTCATCTTCCGTAGTTCTCTAAATCTTCCATCATGAAGTAGGTAAATGCCCATGGGCAACATCCTCTCTCATGGAGCTAGCAATACGTTCCCAAATTTCCCTTGTATGTCTTGAAAAGAATGGGTAAATGAAGACTTAAGGTGGATAAGAACGATTGAAAGCATGAAAAATTAGACAGATACACACCATATTGTAATAGAAAACTCTTCTCCTAGAATCATGTTCCTTGCATTGAAAAATAAGTATAATTTTTTACATGCTTCAACTAAAAGGACTGTTGAATTACTCTATTAACAAACCCCTTCAAACGTCACCTTTCCAACCTCGCTCTACCACGAGGAAGGGCAAAGCCCGTGGATTTGGAGCGGATTGATTTTATTTTCCATAAACCATTCATTTACATTCAGTTGCAAATCGTAAACTAATTTTTGGATCTAAGGTAATTATTTGTATATACAACCAAATTTATTATGTAATGGATTTCATTCATATGAATATCTAATTTAAGACATATCTACTCCTTGGATCGAATGAAAGCATTATTTTTCAACCAGAAATATCTTTCCATTAGAAATATGTATATATGAAAGCATCATTGTGAATTTGCACATACATGTGTATACAAATACACATGCATACAAATATTAACACGCATATTTGTTAAGATAAGAATTATCTACACCTATTGAATATCATGCATTGCAAATGAATATATACATGTGTAGGTTCACTCATACCCATATATGTATGGACAAATTCGGGTATAGGTATGAATATACCTGAAGTTATTCGTATGAATAAAAGGAAACAAAATTCAAAAAAGATCCGAATATCTTAATATACTTTTGAGGTAACATTTGAATTGAAGCGTGGGAATGGATAACAAAACCATACATACGGGAAGGATCACTCCTCCATTTCCCATGGAAAAACATCCACCCCTTTATCATTGCAAGCGTGTAGAGAAATGAACCTTTCAGAAACCCCTTGGTTCTTATGAGAAGTGAAAATGTTTTTTTATGAAGTATTATACAAATGCTTGTGAAACCGAGTTTTGTATGGAGTTGGATATTTATTTGTACCTCAGAATAGCACAAATTATGCATGCATTGTTCAAAATTGTAAGGCTATGTATTTTTGGAACTTAATTTAATATTTAGATGTTAATGGGTATTAAAAGAAACTTTCTATAAAAAGGGTATGAGAGTAATTGTATTTTATTAGAGTTTTTCTTTCCGGTTCTATTCATTGGATAATAATTTAGAATAATTTAAGAGACTAATGTTTTCTCATTCAATCCATACAATCATGAACACATGATAACATGAATTATATTTGGAATGTAATTCCAATTTTTATGAACAATATCTATGGATATGCAAAGTTTTCCTTATTATTCACATTAGATTGAATACATAAAGAGGCTAGAATTGGACTCTATTGTGCACCATTACATTTCCTTGTTCATACCCACATAAACGTTCCTTTTCTACTAATGATCCGAATGATTTCTAAATAAAACTGCAAGTAAAATACTTCAAATTTGCTTGTGCGAATGGAATAATTCATTTTTATGAATTGTTATCTTCTTCATACATGTTTTAAAATGGTCATTTCATGTATACGGCATGTTGTTTTCCATATTTGTAAGGAATTGGCCATTGTATGAATTCTTCTTTTCTCTTGATAATGTGCCTTCACCATTTTACTCTTTTCAACATAAATATGAGATTTGTCCATACCTCTTACATATTAGCCATGATTGAGCATTTGATGTGTTTTGAAATGAAATATTATTAAAAAAAGCCATGTTCCATATTTGCCTCTTCTTGTTAAAGAAGGTATGATATCTACAGAGGGATGAAAACATATGTATTAGACCAAAATATAGTTGATCATAAATTCAAGAGGGTTTCATTAACTAGTGAATGGAATGAAAGGATATCAAATAAAGACATCTTATTCCCATACCATTTTCATAATGTATATGTTTGCCCATTTAAACACTATTGTTATCCTAAAAAATGTTGAGGTAAATTTCGTCCAGTAAAAAAATGAACAAAATTTATGAACCATTCTATTTGTGACAAAAGAAATACTTCAAGAATGTTATGTCTTACACATTTCTAACATATTTTGGTGCTTAATCTTTTGTGATAATTTATTTAAGTTCTTAGGTAAGAAATATGTCCTAAAAAATAGGATGAGCAGGAAAATCGAGTAGTTTTAATGTAATTTATCATCAATAAAATATAAAATGTTTTTATAGAAATTTAACATAATTCCAACATCATCATAAACTTCATTCTTGATAATCCTCTTTTACCCATGTTTTGAGTGTAGGCCTATCCGATTACCAACTTTTAGGGCAAATGACATGGATTACCCACTCGTTTTAATGGCTTACCATCTTGTCCACAAATTGCAAATACTGACTAAATGTGACTGTTATGCCCACTTCTCACAAATCATAAAAATAATTCTTATATGATAGGCATGCTCCTGAACTGGTGGGTCTTGTGTTAATCATATTATAGAATTTGTTGGATTCCTCACCATGTTTTATTCCTCATTATTTGCATGCAATATGAAAGTAAAAAAATAAAATAATTGTACTTTTCTCATTAATTTACAGCATATGGAGGCATGTGGTTGCATTTTGCCGATGAATATCAATGGGGGTTTGGTTTTTTAAATTTATGTTTGGTGTCTTATCTATCACGCGACGACTTCACATTTTCAAACTCGTTCCTACAGTCGCATAGGAACGGGTTGGACAAGCACGTTACAGCCGAGCTGCCGTAGTCTGTTCCATGTAATGCAAGTAAGATACTAGTATTCATGAACCAATATCACTTGTGAGAGGGAATATGTGGGGCCAATTTTGTAGGATTTGTGATAATCAGGAGCACAAGCCTTAGACATCAGTTCGAGATGTTTAGTGGGTATCGTAGTCATCATGTGTTAAGTAACGAATTCATGCTTCTATTTTGAATTTTTGGTGGAAGGATAACCTGGTAATAGAATTGTTGAACTCATGGAACCCCCTGCCAAAAAGTCTTTTTTTGGGTTCTCTTTTGTTGGGAGTGCAAATTTTGTGAATAAAATTGTAAACCATGGGTATCCTGTGCAAAACGTTTTTATAAGGTGGGTAAAAAGGAATATGCCCCAACTTCATTTCCACATGAAAATATCAATGTTTTTGATAAATCCTCAAAACCATAACATAAATGTGGAATGTTACATTCATATTGAAATAAAATAGGTACCTTACATGACCATTTGGAATTAAAAATGAAATTTGATCAAAATGTATGATAAAACCATTTTTGTATCCTAAGGTTTGTATATGAAATATTGTTTTGGGTTACAAAGTATACCATATTGTAATCCGTTTGACATCCAGTACTTTCATACATATTGTTCTCTCTTCTCTCCATTCCACCTCGTCCACCTTCGAGAACTTAACCAAAAATGCGAAACTCACCCCTCCTGTGGATTAGGTTCTCATAAGCAATTCAACTTAAAAACAACAAGAGCCTCAAACAGAAGGTGCCATGGTACATCCTAGTTGAAGAATGCACGAAGGAGATGAGATTGAGGGAAGAAATAGATACCGCTCACTTTGCACGTCAAGTCACTCATTAAAGACCCGATTGAGCAATAAAGCCCGCTACACATGGAGGTCTCTCTCGTTTTTCCTTCACATGGATAATGAGTGACCATCAAATGCAGAATAGATCCATCTAGAACATTGCTTATCGAGTGCGACGTTGGATACCCTAGTGATCGTTAAATTTGACGACTCACTTGAAGCATAGTTGATTCGATGAACGTTTTGACCCTTTTGGGTCAAAACGTTTAGGGTATATTGTTAAATTTGTTGAAAAAGGGGGGTTAGAATGTTAAATTCAATGATTAGGCTACATGGGTTGTTGTATTTTGACGAAAAGACAACAATGGCAGAACATTCAAACGGGCAATTTGAAACAGTCAATTGGTCCTCCTTCGCGCCATTAAGAGAAAACAAATCGCGAGGAATCTATTCCGATGACAATTTTGGCCAATGAAATCACAACTATTGCTACGCGTTAGCTGGTCCTTCATCACTAAATGAAATATGCCATCTACTTGTCCATCCACTACCATCACTATCGTCACTCTCACTTTCTGTCAATCCCTCACGACCATGGACCGATTCTTCACAAAGGTTACACCAGAGGAGCGCACTCGCCGCCTCATGCAAGCGCCAACTCATGGACCCCTCCGTCCGCGTGCCTCGATGCCCCGTCATCCAGTTGGCCAACCATGCAAGGTTGCCCAACTGACCTTTGACGACAGCGAGGGTCCACGTGCTACACCGCCGACGTACTCAACCTACCTAAAGGTGACGTCATCTCCTCCTACGCCACTCTCTCTTCCCTCCAATGTTCCGTTGGTGATCGCTTAGAAGGGTGCACAACAGCAGAAGATTGCGGAGCCATGCACTACACCAGAGTTGACTACACGTGTGTGGAACTATTCCCTCGTAGAAGGAACGTCCTATATACAAGAGGACTCGGACACCATGCAGACACCTCAGCAACACCCCTCCTCCGACGTGCCCCCCTCGCTTCATCTGCCATCTACAGCCAAGAGGGGAAAGGGCCGTGCCGTTACCCCTCCTTCTTCCCCACCAATTTGCCCGTGGAAGGGTTTGGGTACCGGTCGTCTTGTCATTAATGACGGCTACCTCCCAGAGGGAAACAAGCCATACTACCCTACCCTTACATCCGCAAATGCTACCCCTCCTAAACCACAATTGGATTCAACATCGGACAAGTCAAATTCTACAAGCAGAAGTAACGACAGCAGCTTATCAGCCAGCGGCAGCACTGACACGGAATGTGCGTTGCTGTTCATTTCTCAAACCACAACTTTAGCATCCACATCATCGTCAACATCTGTGAAATGCAGGCAATAGTGCGACTGGTTTGGCAGTGGCCAGTTTTAGACCATCTACAAGGCATTTAAATCTTTCCCATCGGCTAACGTAGCAGCAAACCACTTGAAGAAAACGTTTTGAACCCGCGACAGTTTTTGCATTTTTCATCGACTTGCTGCAAGCACCGTGCACGGCTGTTTTGTGGAGGGTACAAAAGTCTCAAAGGAGAAATACGCTGACGCGGTGATTGCATGGATTACCACTGCCCTGACAGCATCGGTGAACGAGAAAAAAGGAAGTACGACAACAAGGGCAGGCGGAGATGGATGGAGGACAAGCTTGAGATTGTCGTAGAGATAAAACGGCATTTCACGGGGGCTCGTGATGCTGGACAAAACTTCAACAACAAGGGAATCCGTCAGGAGATTCGTGGAATTGTCGCCCTACATGCTCAAGATGAACTGGCGTGCATGGGTTTGCACGCGTTCAATCGGGCATGGGTCAAGAGGCTCATCCGCGCCGAAATGGGATGGACATGGCGTCGGCAACAATGGTTGCGTAGAAGGTTCCCTTGGACTGGGAGGAGCAACTCTTGACCATGCATGGCCGCGCGGCATGCATGGTGACCCTTAATGGCATCGTGCCATTCATGGTGCTTAATGCTGACCACACCGCTATGCAGTTGATGCCTTGTGCTAGACACACTTACGCACCATGTGGTGGTGACAACGTTTGCATCATCGGCCTAGAGGGCAAGCGTCAAATCACAATGGTTGTGACTTCCTCCATGAATGGGTCGCTCCTATCGATGCAACTCATTTCTTGGCGGCAAGACTGCACAATGGCTGCCACGTGGCAAGAGTGTGAGTCGTCTAACGGAAAACGGCTGGAACCTGACGTTCACCCCTACCCAGTGGGCCAACGGAAACACTACACGTGAGTGGGTGCGCAACATCGTGCACAACTAACACTGGACGACATGTCGTGCACTAGGTGCCCACGAGGGAGAATCAAATTTGCTTCTCGTTTTGGATACCTGGCGTCCGCAGTGTTGTAGCACGTTCTAGGAGTGGCTTCGCGCGAACTTGCCATACATGCATACCATTTACATCCTTGCAGGTTGCACACCAAAGGCACAACGTTGGCATCATCTGACCTTTCAAGAACAAGCTAGAACAATTCTCTGAGTGGGGCACAAACCGATCGAGGGAGGGGGGAGCATGCACCTGGGCATGCAAGTGCTGAAGGATGCTTCCTGTGAGTGGTTCTATGCTACATGGGAGTACGTTAGGGATGCTGAACCCATGGTGAAAAACGCATGGGCACGGTGTAACTTCCCGCATGTTTTTGTGCCTGCGTTTTAGAGGGCAGGCGCACCCTTTGCCGGTGAACTTCTTTTCCACACAAATCATGTGGTAGAGGACGACTATTTTGTACAGTGCATGTCCATTTCTACAAATGATGTTCTTTTTTTCTCTTTGTCGAGCATGAGAGGTCGTGCACAATGACTTTGTAACGAACAGTGGCAAGATACACAACGAAAGGGTCAATGACTTAGAAGTTATGTGCCGAAACCAAAAAACACCCAAAATAGGTCAACATTTAGTAAGCTCTTACATTTTATGTACTAAACAGAACACTTGCATGAACCCGGTGGAAGAAAATGTAGAAGTCATCGGTGGAACGTTAAATTCGATGTTGGACTTTTCTAATTAATTTAGTGGTACTCTTAACTTTGACAGAAATTTGTTTTCAACAAAAATCGACCACAATCTAGATCTAATATCGAATTTAACGATCAGTAGGGTAGTTACATCAAGCGCGACCTCAAACATAGCTTGCGACACTGAGGACCTAGTTTTAAGAGGTCGTCCATGGACACCGGACGAGATTCCAACATATTTTGTCGAGGAAATAAAGCAACTCATATTAGGAACGAAACCCACTCAATGGACTAAAAAACAAGGAAGTCTTTGAATTCGCTTGAATGTATGTGTAAAAGCAATATAAGATTAACATAAGCAAAAATAACAAAAAAAGTTAAATCGAGGCTGTAAAATGGGTACTTCACAACTTTAAGTAACAAAAAGTTGGGAACCATATTTTTTATACAAAACAAACATAAATTTATGCCTTCAAAACCCTCCAAGCCGAGTCATTATCACTAAGTGCTGCAGAGATGCACGAAATTCCTTCCTTTCAGATTGTTTTGACCTTTCATCCTCAATTTATCTATTTAATTCAATGTTTTTTGCATCTTGTGAGTTTTGTCATGGGTTTTATGTGATAAAATTCTATTTGTAAGCCATGTACGCCTTGTGTGCAGCTTCACACCTTTGTTAATTATGTTGATGCATGAGTTTGAACGTAATATCGCATGTTCGTCTCCTTGGTATTGTTAAAGAGCTTATGAATTAGATGTTATGCTTTTTTTTAAATGAAACCTTATCGTAATATATTTATTGCTGTAAAAATGTGGTGCACAGCCCTTTTGGAATTTGTTGAAATGTTCAGATGGAGCTTTTGCCGACATTGGACAAATTAGTTTGCCCTTGGCATCCTTCGCTGTCTGCTGGCCGTCGTGGACATATTTGAGAGAATGCACCTCCGTGAGTTATTGCTTGAGAAGAGCCAGATTCAGGCTAGGCTCAAAGTTTTTCAGCCTGAGATTAGAAAGCAGCTGTGCTCCGCAAGTCACACCGCACTGACGTTAGACGGCTTTGGCACCACGGTCCGAGGACAGCAGATCGAGAAGAGGGGGTGTTTTCTGCAGACAGCATTTCAGGTTTTGCTCAAACTCGTCTATGTTCATTGAACATTCTTTACATCCTACAGCTGCCTTGAGGAGGCAAGCTGCATTGTTCCTTAGGAGAAAATTTTTCGTTGGGAAATCGGATGGAACGAACGAATTCGACAAGTGATATGACGCTACACCGGCAGGTTTGGTGGGTATCTTCTTTCTCCATTCCAGGTATCCTATATGCCTGGGCTTTATCTCACCTTGGACTGAAAATGCAGTCTTGAAAACTGGGATATTGTGTTCCTAACAAATAAATAGTCCACATTCATGTGCTTGAACTGAGGCCAGTGTGCCCGATCGTTACAGGTTCCCTCTTTTTATTTCGGTAATGGAAATTTTCTAAATGTTTGAACGAATCCTGAAAGGGCAGATTATTTTCTCCATCCACATTCACGTCTTCTCAATCGAAGAACCCTCCATTCTTCATTTTTGCTCGATATGTAAAACAGTATTCAGTGAAAACTTCATCCACGCGCGGTAACCGGAACATGTGTGCATACAAACGCGCTAACGAATAGAACGTCCTATACGAGTAGTAAGTAAGGCACAAGCGGTAGTTCTCCGCGCTGGAGACTAAGGGCCCGCACGCGTACATGACGTCTTCAGAAGGATAATCATGAAGAACGTGCGCATAAGTTGCTAGTAGGAGAATGCACAACATTTTCTTCAGGTTCAAAGCCGTTTCACAATCCATCTATACAAAGGAAAGAAGTTCGCATACGAAAACAAATGGCAAAGCCGCCAGCACATCCGAACATCGATCATCTAAGAAGCCATTGGTAAAATAAGAACGTGTCTGGGAAAATATGATCAAAACCTTCTGGAGGACAATACGTAGAAACGATTTCAAGAATGAACAATGAGTCAAAAGGTGAGAACTGTGCAAATAAAATCCAGAGAACAGATAAATGGACGCACCTTCCTCATTTTATGACACGAATCGGACGAAATCGAGAACAAAAATATAGAACTTTGACTTAAAGAAGGCACAATTGACATACAAGTGAAAACCTTAGAATCAAAGAACAGTAAGGTGAAACAAATCAAGAGAAGACAAACGCACATGGATTATTATGCAAAAATTTCTAACTTTTCATGAAAATATAAGAGAAGAATAATTCCAGCACATAATTATTGAAATGAAAAAATCTTCCTACCTAAGAGAGAATGAATTTGTAAAAACTCGTATAAAAATTGATATGAGAAACGAAATAAATATGGATATATTTAAAAATATGAAGAGAATTTCATACATATAAGAATACTACTATTGATATGTATATGAATCAATATGAAGATATATATTTGAAAATTTATACACATATAGATATAGAACTAAATATAAATAAAAAGATGGATACGAATATACATATGGATATGGATATAGACATAAATATAAATATGGGAACATGTTGATGTACATATCCATATAGGTATGGTTACATATGGTATGGATATAGATATAGATATTGCCATAGATACAAATATAAATATATATATATAGATAAAGATATAGATATACATATAAATATAGATTAAGATATAGATATAGATATAGATATGTACATATACATATAGATATAAATCTAGATATAAATATAGATATAGATATTGATATATATATAGATATAGATATAGATATAGATATAGATATAGATATAGATATAGATATAGATATAGATATAGATATAGATATAGATATAGATATAGATAT
>SZWC01038930.1:0-13373 GCA_023375785.1 Penium margaritaceum
CCCGCCTGCCCTCCATCTCCCTCCTCCTCTTCCTCCTCCTCCTCCCCCTCCTCCTCCCCCTCCCCCTCCTCCTCCTCCTCTGATTCCTCGTCCGACTCGCCCTCCTCTTCTGCCTGGGGGGCATCATTTGCCTCGTCCCCGGAGTACCCAATGGCGTCCACGTTTGACCTGCAGGATGCTCTCATGCGCCTCTCAGCGTCAAGCTCTGCCACGCGTGCTGCGGCCATTTGTTTTGGCGTTGGCGCCACCATGTTTGGGCATGCCTTGCAGACGTGGCCCATCTTCCCACAGCGCGCACATATGCGCCTTCATTTCACCTTGGCATACCGGTCAAGCCTCACCGTGGCTGGACGGCCGCGCCCGCGTCGTGCTCCAGGTTGCAGCCATTTTGGTTCCGCCGGCTTCACAAGCTTCACCTTTGGCAGGGGGAATGGCGCGTTGTATGTCCTCTTGTAGCTCAGGGTGAGGTATCCGAAGTCCACGTAGGCCACGGGGTTTAGGGTATTCTCTAGAAGTAGACTGCACGCGTGTGGGCATGTAACCCCGTACTCACGCCATCGGCCGCAACTGCACTCCCTCGTGTTGATGTTCACATCTCGTGGGGTTCCGTTCGCATGCACAGTAGTGCCCCTCATCCATGGTCCGGTCTCGTCCCCGTCCAAGTCCAGATTGTACTCACGGCTGCGGTCGCAGCTGTTCTTCACCTTCAGGTACAAGGCGGGCGCGACGTTGTCCTCGGCGTCGTGAGCCATCTTGCGACGGATGTGCCACAGCCACTGCACAAAAACATGGAGTTTCACGAAACAAAAGTACGGGTACATCTTCCTCAATTCAACTAACTTCCCGTTCAGTGACTCCATGGCGTTGCTCGTGGTGTGGCCACCACGCGACAGTGGGCAGTACATCGGCTCCAACGCTCCTTGGGGATGCCGGGCTTGCCATTTCCACCCAACAAGTAGTCCACAGCCCTTGGTGTTTGTCAGCGCATGTCGGCCACGCAGGCATTCTAGTCCTCCTGCGTTGTGACGTGTGCCAGAGTCCAGAACAACGAGCCCGACCGGCCCTGGCAGCGGGACTGCACGTTGCGCATGAGGTGCCACGTGCAGTAGGTATGCGTGGCACCAGGTAGTTTGGACTCCACTGCGTTCGCCAACCCTTTCTCACGGTCTGAGATGACCACCGTTTCCTCCTGTGCGGCCGTCGGGTGCGCCGCTGCCACGAGCTCGCAGAACCAGGTCCAGTTGCGCTCGTCCTCTCCAAAAACGAGAGCGTACGCCGCGGGCATGCCGTTGTCGTTGGCGTCGAAGAACTGCATGATGAGGAGAACCTGCTTGTGCCCGTTCTTCAGGTGCGTACCATCCATGACGATGACTCACCACGTGTACTCAAAACCCCTATGGCACGCACCGGGTGCGACGAAAACGCGGTTGAACGCGCCGGTGTCCAGGTTCTTCTCAGCTTTCGCGATGGCGAGCGCGTCCATCCTCAACAACTACAGGGAAAGAAACAAGGTACTTAGTCCAAAACTAGGAACAAACCAGTGCGGCAGAATAACATGCAAAGGACATATACAACAAGGGGACATACCTCGGCCACGTATCTTGGAAACATGCTCCAAGAGTCTAACTTCGTGCCGTACATCTTCTCCAGGCACGCCTTCTTTGCACAGTACAAAGAGGTGTAGGGTACCCTGGTGTTGCTGACCTTTGTTACGACCGCCTGCAGTGCCTTTGCAGACGTCGACGGGTCCTTGGCGAGGGTGTATTCAATGTGCTGGACCTCGTAGCGGATGGAACACACTGGGTTACCCCGGGAGACCCCTGGGTCACATAGGTGCCCGTCAGTAAAGGACGTGATGTTGTATGCACCAGACCTCTTGCTGTACGCCGTACGTACGATCCACGGGCACTTCTTCTTCCTTGCAATGCACCACAAAACATGTGGGATCGCTTTTCATCCACCTGAGGGACATGCGGTTTAACACCGCATACTCCTCCACGGCGGCCTTACAGGCTGCCATAGTCTCGAAAGATGAGCCGCCCGGGAAGTCGACTTCCGCCTTTCGCTTCTTCCTGGTTGCAGGGTCGGGTGTCGGCTTGGCGATGTGCTCCGTCGCAGTCTTCGCCATGGCGTTGACTGCCCGTGCCTCATCGTCAGACCCCACGGGCAGGCCCTGTGTAGACTGCACACAACCACCTACACGTGACATCCACAGTGGACCCTTGGTTTCACGGCGTGGGGCCCCGTCCGCTGCTATACGGGCTGCATCGTCGTCGTCGTCAGGAGTCTGCTGCGTCAAACAACCGTCCTCTGTCTCGTTGACGTCGTAGTCGTCGGCTGGGAACCACGAAGACGAGACAGGTCCACCACGTCTGTGGTGCGTGTTCCCCGCCATCGGGGGGAAACATGGGCATGGTGTGCATAAAACATGGCTCTAAAATACGTTCGTGTCCAAAATCGTGTCCCATGCGCGGTGCATGAGGCCACACAGACGGCGTGCAACATCATGGATGAAGGGCTACACCGGAATGGGCCGCAATCCGGCAACCCCCAACGACGCACAAGTCTTGGAGCCGGAAAAATAATTCTGAGGCTTAGGTTTGAGAACTGCCGAGTGAATTGCATGGACCACCTGAGTCATGGGCGGAACAGCCAATCCGACAGGCTGCCAATACCTGGAAGGAATTCGCGCAAGGACTAGGTCGCGTTTTCCACGATCGTATTTGTCGTCCGGGAAACTTCAACGAAGCGTCCGTGTACACAGAAAGATGATGCAATGAGGTATATGGTGACCATGTCATACGTTCAAGCAGAATCCTTGCGATATTATGTGAACACAACCATGAATAAGGCTTGGGGGGCCCATCGAACCATGTCAATTGCTTTTCATGTTACGTTGTCTTCCGCCGACGAAACGGTACAAAGTCGTGTGGTAATAGACGTTTAAATCAAAGTCAAATACGTTGAAAGAATGAAACATATTCCAATCGTGTCCATGACGACCAATAATCGGGGGCACCGCTGTCATGTCGGTTTTGACTATGGGCACCGATGTCTTTTCGTTTCTGACTATGGACACCGCGGTCATTTTGTTTCCGACTATGGACATCGCCGTCAGTTCGTTTCGGACTATGGACACCGCTGCTTTATCTGGCGAAACGATGGGTATATCACTACTCCGTCCTAACAAAAAATGTGTAACTTACGCCATGGATACGAATCCCGAAGCTCCAAAAGTGGCCTAACTCACTCCAACTTCCGGATTTTTACGCAAATGAGCAATGCAAATTTTGGCCAAAGTCCTCGCCTCTTGAACGTTTTGTTTTGGACATTGTTTGGCAAGAAATTCTTGAAATCTTTCTTCCTATTTTTTACTGATTGTTGTGCCGAGCGAAACCTAGGTGGTCCACAAGGATGAGGTGCGCGACAAAAGACAATTCGAGTCTTAAGTACAAGTGGATAATTTGAATGAAGTTGCAAGTGTACTTCAATGACGAGTGTCGAAAGATTCGAGGACATGTATACATTGCCAAGAATGAGAATGTGGAATATTTTTGGTCCTCTGCGCTCGAGCCGAGCGACGCGGGCGAGGTTGCATCCTAAGTGGTTGCTTCCAAAAGCTTCGCCGAGAATTCGGGGGGCTCGGAGAATATCAAGGCGTGTTTCAATGACGATCCAAAGCCATCAAGAAGTTGAACGAACAATATCGAAACATCGATACAGTTTGCGATACTTCAATCCACCCTTTGGAAGGTGGTCGGAGTTGTCAGAAACTTATGGAACGAAACACCGAAGGTCAGGACACATGGTCAAAATCCCCTTGGCCGAATGCATGTCAATTGTGAAGTCATCGCACAGTGGGATATGAGTATAATGACAAAAATCCCTACTCATGGATTTTAGGGACTAGTGTATGTTAGGGACATAAAACTCCTCCCCCCTCCCCTTTTGGCCGTGACATCTGGTGCGTTAGAACAGGTAGGCCGGTGACAACGGTAGTAGCCATCAATCAAGTGATCGGCGTCTCGAAGATTGTCGTAGGGCTTCCACTTGTTGTGCATGGTTTCCTAGCCGTGCCACTTCACTAGATACTGGGTTGTTTTTACATGGCGTAAATGTCCAAGGATGTCATCAATCACGTACTCCGTATCCACATCCACTCCTATACAAGGTCTACAAGGTTGTAGACATGATGCTGCCAAATGGCGGTGAGCTAGTCGGCACACGCAGCATCCAAGTGTGTGGCCTCGAGAGAAACACGAGCTTCGCGAAGGATGGCTGGGTCACTCGAGCATGCCTTGGAGCGGACTGTGAGGGCCTATGCGTCTCGAGCACCAGGAGGGATGTGTGCGAGTGTGGCTAGGACGGCCTGTGAGTGCTCGTAATGAAGCATGACGCAACCCATTGCAAAATCCGGGTAAAGGTCCGCAATGACGGCCAATGTGGTTAGGCCGAGGGCCTTGGTATCACGGTCCCGACTCAGGACCATGGAGGTAGGTCTATTGAGAGGCAATAAGACACATGGGGCCACTCGGGACCGAGGCGCCAAAGGGCATGGTGCTGCGGTCTGCGCGCTCCCTAATGGCCTAGGTCAGAGGCTACCGCCGGGGCCACGCGTGTAGCACGGTAGGACGAGAGACGGAGCTGAGGGAGCACAAGGGGGCGAGTCAGAGAGGCTAGCAAAAGCGGACGAGGCTGTTGGTCCAGAGGACCCAGCGGACGTGACCAGGGATGCCAGTCCAAAGGGACCGGCGGATGTAGATGGAGCTCTCAGTGTGGACGGACTAGTGGACAAGACCCGGGAAGCCGGCCCGGAGGGAACCAATTGACGAGATCGGGGCTGTCGGTCTGGAGGGACCAGCCGACGAGGCCGGGGCTGCCGGTCCGGAGGGATTAACGAACAAGATCGGGGCTGCCAGTCCGGATGGACCAGCGGACGAGACGGATGATGCCGGCTCGAAGGGACCTGCTGACGAAACCGAGGATGCCGGCTCGGAGGGATCGGCGGACGCGATTGGGTATGCTAGCTCGGACGGGCCAATAGACGTGACTGGAGATGCTGATTTAGGAGAACCAGCGGGTGCAAGCGATGTGCCACTAGAAAGCGACAGGACGGAGGACGGACTCACCACTCCTCCACGAGACAGGAGGGACATTGACGAACCGGTGCAAAAAAATTCACAAGGAAAGCACTCAAAGAAGTGAGTATTACATGACTCGATGATGTAGTGATGCGAGGGATCCCAGAAGCGCCAAGCTTTGGACTGACGCGAGATACCGAGGAAGGTCCAGGGACGCCAACGTGGGGCGACCTTGTCGCTTTGTTCTTGGGCGGGCAACCACACAATGACCACGCAACCCCAGATGCAGGCCGGGTGGAGGTCAGCCTGCTCACCACACTAGTGTTGGTACAGCGTGGGCTGGCAGGGAAGAGGTCCATGGGAAATTCGGTTCCAGACCCATATTATGTAAGTCATGGCCTCAAAGTAGCACGGAGACCAGACTCAACCCTCATGGTGTGGACGGCGTCAGCCATGGTGCGGTTCCACCGCTTGGAGACACCGTTGTGGGCTGGCATGTAAGGCGTCGACGTCTCATGATGGATGCCACGGGAGGCAAGGAACAATGCGTTCTACCCCAGGAACTTGCCACCGCGATCAGAGTGGAAGCGGCAAAGAGGGCGACCACAGTCATGCTTTGCACACACAAGCCAATCTCAAATGGTGGGAGCAACATTGCTCTTCTTGTCGAAGACAAAAGACCCAGCGGTAGCGAGAGTAGTCGCCAGTGAGTGCCATGTTATAGCCTCCGTGTATTTGAAGGGAACCCATGACATCATAATGGACCAAGTCCAGAGGGGCGGACGCATGAGAGGAGGAAAGAGGGTAAGTACAGTGGTGCATCCTCCCATGAGCACAATCAACGCACTCTGTGGGATACCACACGGGAAAGGAGGCTAGATCGAGGCCCTTGGCTGGCTTAGTGCTGAGCATGCCATCAACGATAACAGAGTGGACGTGGAAGAGGTAGCGGTACAAGACGCATGTCTTTTGCGACAAAAGCATGCTAGTGACAAACACATGGCCATTGTCCGTCGACAAAGAGGGGAAGGGTGGAAGTGTGGACAAATGAGGCACGTGCCACAAGTTGCTACAAGCGGTGGCGTGTAGGACAACACGAGTGGACGGACGCAACGACATAGTGCCAACACCACACGAGTGTAGTACGTCCATGCTAATGCGGTCAAGGACAGTGATGGTCAAGAGGCTGAGCTCACGACCAGGGACAAAGAGGATGTCGGTCACAAAGACATCACAAGCAGGTTGAAAAAAGCAAACAACACATACACAACGAACAAGTAACACCTGACCGGAGCCTATCCGGACACCAGTCACATCGACAGCAAGACCACACACACTGAAGGCCTTGTGAGAGGCTGTTATGTGGTGCGCGGCCCTGGAGTCAATGATCCACGTCTCTGTAGGGTCCTGGACTGGTGTTACCAGGTCGCTAACAGTCACAAGATAGCAGGCAAGAGACACAGACGTAGTGGACAGGGGAGCAAAACAGGACTGCAAGCTGTCAAGCCATGCGACGTCGTCACGGAGAGGGGCAGGAGATGAGGGTACGCGAGATTATTGCTTTGTCATAGAAGCAAGACACGAGCGTGGCGTAAGCTCAGTCATGCAAGGTGGGGCAGGGGAACATGAGGTGACGTAACTCGCACTTTCTTGGGGGGGAGGGCGGGGCGGGTTGGGCTCGAGCGCGATGAACTGCTCCAACTGGCATTTGCGAGTGGAGGACCCGGGTGTGAAGACTAGCAACAGAGTGGCTACACCGGAGCTTGGAATGGAGGAGGGTTGCACCAGCGAAGGGAGGGGATGCGACAATGATTGCGGATGGTGTAAGTCTAAGGCCGGTGACGGCAAGAGCGCTGTGGATGTCAGAGGAGAAGAGCTGCCGAACGGGGAGGAGATAGTAGGGATGGCAACAGCCACGCCAGCAGTGGCTAAATGTCGCTCACGCTGGCGGCGCATGGTATCAATGACGCGCACCTCGTCCGTTGAGAGCAGGCACGTACACCATCCGTGCTTTGGCTGGCCATAGTTGTTGCACACCAAGCCGCCAGCAGTGGACCCGGTCGGCTGCAGCTCCTGGCCCCTACCCTTCTTGCCCCTACGCTTTTTCTTCCCTGGCGATGAGGAGCCGGTGGACACAGCTGCAAAGGGAGAGGTAACAGCCATGGAGGCAACAACAGGGAAGGCGAGGGCCTTTGTTGCCACATGCGTGATTCTAGACGAGCCTCCTCAATCTTGAGGAACAATTTGTATGCCCATAGCATTAGAGTGGCCTGGGTTGCCATCGTGGCCAGAACGTCATGGGAGTAGTGGATGAAGACGTCGCCAAAGATGTTGGTGAATCCACGCTTGATGGTCAGGAGTGTGGAGAGGGGGAGTGGAGCAGCATCATCCAGTCAGCGGCGGATGTCCTCTGCTTGCTGCAAATAGGAGGTGAAGGACTCTCTGTCCCCCATGTGGAGGGAGTTGAACTCTTGATAATGGCGGCTGGTCTCGGCTTCTCAGGAGAGACAATGCGGGCGTGTGAGAACATGCCATTTCGTGGCAGGGTCTGGAGTTCCGCCGGTGGTGAAGTTGCCAAGGAAAGGCTCAAGAGCAAGGCTCGCAGCTAGAGGGGCGAGGGGGACGAGGGCACGCATCGGTCGACCAACATCATACTCTGGTTGGCCTAGGTGGATTCGTAGGGCCAACTATTGTATGTCCACAGGCCCTCACCCTCCGCCCAGATACGGAAGCTTAGCTCCCAACTTTGGAACTACTCGCTTGACCGTAGCAGCGGGGGCGAGGACTCAAAGTCCTTTGGCCTGCGGCCGGCACCAAGAGTGGGGCCGAGGACTGACAATACAGTCTGGCGTTGGCGTTCGGTGTGTTGTTGCACCAAGTAGTCTGTGGCAACAGAGATAGGGGGACTAGCATGACCGGGGGGAAGTAAGGGTGGGAGAATGCTAGTATGGCTCTACGACATCAGCGGTTGTAATCCTGCCAACTGTTGTGTCAACACGGAGAGCTGCTGGAAAATGGCGGCCAGAGGGTCTGGCAAGCCAACGTAGCAAGCGACAAAGCCTATGGGTTGTTGTTTTTGCTGCTACTACTGCTGTTGTTGATGCTGATGTTGCTGCTGATGCTACTGTTGCTACTACTACTGCGATAGCTACTGCTACTGCCGTTGTAGGTGTTGCTACTACAACTGTGATGGCGGTTAGTGCTATGGTTCTAGTTGCATTTGCTGCTATGGCTGCTGTTGTTGCTGTTGTTATAGTAGTAGAGGCTACTACTGCTCTTGTAGTTGCATTTGCTGCTATGGCCGCTGCTGCTGCTGCTGCTACGGCGGCGGCTACGACTGCTATTGGTGTTGTTGCAACTGTTGCAGTTGCTATAAGAAGTGGGGGCTAGTGGGTCGTCCACCAGAGGATGATCCCTCCCCACTAGGGTTGTTATTCAGAGTCCCCCCCCCCTTTGGTTTTATCTTGTTTCTTGTTCCTCCTTTGTTTCTTGTTGCATTTTTGTCCTTGTTGTTGACGTTCGCAGTGACATCAATAGTGAGTTTGGTACTTTGCTACCGACGTTAGCACCAGTTTGTTGTGGCTGACATTAGCAAGAGGGTATTGTTGCCCTTGTGGCTGCCCTACTACTACTATTGTTGCTTTTGTAGAAACTACTATGGCCGTTGCTATTGCGGTGGCTACTGTTGCGGATGTTGCAGGTGCTACGGCTATTGTGGCTGTTGCGGCTACTACAGCTGCTCTGGCTGTTGCAACTACATTCGCTACTGCTTGCTGTTCTGGCTCGTTGGGGTTGGTGCAACTGCATGGCTTTTGTGGCTACTACGGTTACGAAGCTGATGTAGCTACTTCGGTTGCGCTCCTGCTACGACATATGCGGTTCTTTTTTGGCTCATCGGGGCTACTATAGCTACTACGGTTGTTGCAACTGCTACGGCTACGCGACTGCTGCAGCTGCTGGAACGGCTGCAATGGCTGTTGCGGCTGCAACGGTTGCTGCGGCTACTGCGATTTCTGTACCTGCAGTGGCTACTATGGTTGCCACAACTACTACGGCAATTGTGGTTGTTGTAGTAGCCGCGGCTGCACTACTACTCATGTTGCTACAGTTGTGGCACTACTTCACTCGAAGGCATTGTTTCGGCTACTGGGGCTGGCTGCTACGACAGCCACGGCTGCACTACTGCTACTGCCATGGCTAATGTGGTGCGAGGTGTCGCTGCTGCCGCAGTAGCAGTGGCAGTAGCAAGGGAAAGGGGGGAAGGCAGGGAGACATCCCTTGTCTGGCGCCGTCGCTGAATGCGTAGGTGCCGTCACTTGTTCGATCTCCGGCTGCGAGTCCACTAACGCTACCTCCGTCATGCAGTTAGTGCTCCATGAAACATTTGGGCAGCAATTCCCCCGCGGCGGGAGCGTTTTGACGACGCCACCCGATAGTCAAACTCTGCCAGGAAAAAAATGGCAGAGTTTCCCTTGTACGGGAGCGTTTCTGGAACCTGTACACCTCGTTCCTGCTCAGATCTGCTACTTCTGCTACGCTCTGTCCCTGATACCAAGCCGGAAACTAGCCTAGAATGGCTGGTTTGGTCTGCAACACAATTGGAGTAGGCATTGCTCCATGCTCGTTGCCTAGCACAGCAGCCCCCTCTAGCTGCTTTGTGACTTTGTGAGTGAAAAGCTGCGCGCTGAGGAGCTACCGCTCGAAAAGTATACAAAACTGAGTAAAGTGTGATTAGCAACTGATAATGAAAAACAATGGGAGACCCCTCCAAGAACTAGCTCCCCCTCAGCTCTGTAGAGCTCATTGCTCAGTTTTCCAGCCAACCAAAAAATTGACCTATTTTATGGCAGGCAGGGTTTTCTCAGTGAGCGTTGCTAGACAGCCGACGACCCAAAACCCGAACGTTGTCTGTTTTCCCTGAAAACTTGACCATACAAAAATACCCATGCTACAAACGCATTTGTGTGGTCAGAATCATCCAGAACAGAAGCAGCAAAGAGTTATGCCCACCCAAACCCGGGTGGTGCCTGTGCTAGAATCACCCCAAACCCAACTATGTCCAAAAAATTATGAAACTTGGACCCAAGGCTAGACGTGACACTGCGAGTGCAATGACGCAGTCAGATTTGGCACAGGACTAGCATGGATAGCAATTGCAGAGGCAGTGACTGCTAGCGACGTTACTACTATGGGGGTCCGCGGATGGAGCTGAGCACGTCTCACGCCTGGGGAAGAGGCTCCAACAAGATGCTTGTACACCTTAGCACGTGTCGGCTCCACTGGATGACGCTCCAGCAATGTCCCGTCTCGTCGTCATTCATCTTCATGCCGATGTACACAGGCCAAGAAGACACAACAGAGCACAACGAGAGGTGTGCAAAAACCAACAAGAAGTGGACCGAACAATATACTCAACATCAATATACTCTGTGATACTTTTGTGGACCATCCTGGAAGGTGGTGGAAGTTGTCACATACTTCTAGAAAGGAATATTGGAGGTTGGGGAAGTTGGCCAAATGCCTTGGGCAGAACAGTGTGAAAATCCGGAGGTTGGCGCTCAGTGGGCCATGAGTGCAATGAAAGAAGTGCCAACTTGCGGAGTTTAGGAACTCGTGTATGCAGCATTTGAGGCCATGTCTTCTTAAAGGTTTTTGCAACTACAACAGACCTGAATTTACAGATTCTTTACACGCATGTGTCTATGAATTGCTATTGATAGTTGACTTACTTGTCTGGATTCATTTTAATAGCTTCAAAATAATGATGAACTTAAGATTCTAGGAGTTGATGAAGTGTTAGAAGTGTAAATGGCAGAAGATGAATCTGTTCAACTGTGAAGGGTTTGAGTGATGGAAAACATTGAAGTGAATGGAGTTCATATCATCTAAAAAATGGTTGTTCCTTCCACATGTTTTTGGTTCTCAATTGTTCATGGGGTGGATTCCTTTTTACCCACCATTTCAAATAGTTCTGCACAGGTTACCCTTGGTTAATTTTTTTATTTACGTATCAACCAGTTGTGGGAGAATAAGATTACTATGCCCAATTTTTGGCAGGGGGCTTCAGTTCTCCCCACTGATTGTAATCGGTGCACTTTCTGTCCAGGTTTAAAAAAAGAAGCACACTGTACCCACTTTGTACGAGATGACTCCAATACTCACTCTTTATGCTGGCCAAAGGCGGGTCTCCAAATCGTGAAAAAATCAGAACGGCACCCTAGTGCAAGAATTATCTTCATCTGTAAAGTGGAGCTTCATGCTGGCAACGTGGCATGCCACGGTATCAGGCCTTAAGGGTGCACCGGAGGACTACTCATAGGCACCGACGGCATACTCCAATCTCCATGTAATTGCTACCAAGCATTTGCTGACTAGACAAACGGACGCCTTGGATGCCCTGCCGTAGGGTTCCCGGATCCTCAGTTTTAGGGCCAATCACATTTCACCGAACAATTCTCTTAGCAACCACCAGCCATGAGCGCTGCACATGATAACTCACAGTTTATGTTTACGTTGGACTTACCTTGCAAACCGGTTTAATGTACCAGTTCGTAGTGTCATTTGGCATAATGAATAGTACATAAGAACTCATTGCGCCCAATTCGTCTTTGTTAAAGCAGCAACAACCTGTCCTCTGGAGTAGAACCGGCCTCCTTGGCTTGGATGACATGTCATCCAAGGGGCGGAACAACAGCATTGAAGTTCATGAGTGGGGTCCTCCACATTTGAGAGACCCCTTCGTTGCCCACCGGGCATGGGTTGCAATCAACGAACCATGGGATCACAATGAGGCTTGTACGATGAGCGTTTTTGGCTGCCATCCGCCAATGGCCACATGGCCAATGACATCTGAGCGATGGCACGGATGCTGGACTGGCCATTTTCCAGTCCAAGACCATTAAATTGCTAAGATGTATAGGAGCCATGGATCTCATCCAAGCTAAAATCTCCATGCGGATGTGACCATTCCTCGTGCACATACAAATACGGAGCTGGTGAAGGACACTATCCATCGCCCTTCACAATTTTGTACATCGTAAAAAGTATGGGTCGACTATTCTATGGACATGACGAGGCTGACCCCAATGAGGTTCGTGACGCGCGTATGAACATAGACGCCTTCACATGGGCTACTATTTGGAGGATCTTCCGATGGGATGAAGTTGGGGCTTGGGTAGGTGAATGTACTAGGACCAGCACGACAGATCTCAATCCCTAGCAAGAAAAGGAGGCATGGGCCACGATGAAGGCTCACTTGGACTTGTTTGTTCCAACCGAGGACCCAGCCACTCGGGTGAACGACCCATGCAAAACAGAGACGATGTCCTGGATTCTTGACATTCACATGCCAACTTCGCATCCACCAAACACCCCTGGATAGTGGATGCCTCGGGCTTGAAACCCTTGGTCACGAGGGTTTCAAGCCCTCGTGACCATTGCTGGCATCAATGCACCATGTATGATGGTGGATAGTTCAGTCATGTTTCAGTCAGTTCTACATAAATCTGCCCGATGTTACATTGTTCTGCATGTTGAACAGAGAGTGTAATGATCCCTAAGGTCAGCTAGCAAAAATTTGCAACAATGTTACCAGCAGTGTTGGCATAGATCATGTGATGGTGTTGAAATTCTATCATGTACCTTGGTGGTTAAAACAGTCATGTTTGAGACCGTTCTACAGAAATCTACCCACCAGTTACGTTCCTTGGCTTGTGCAATGTAGGTGGCATAGGTTGTTTCCTAACCTCAGCATATCCCAATTAACAACATTCTTGCATTACTCATTGACACAACAACGCAATAGCAATGGGGAAGACGTTCATGAAAGTTAAACATTTCAATCAAAAGAACAGGGGAGTCAAGTAGCCATGGCTAATCTAGATGTACGTAGGAAATTACTTCGCATGCCACCCTCTCTGATTCACCAGAGAACTCACACACAGCATCAAAGTATTCCTCCCCAAAGGGTGATGCACATTGACCACTACAGGGACTGGCCACGTGAGATCTGGCCACTGTCTCATCGCCACCATTCACACTAAGTGTGCTAAGGTGCAGTGCAGTCTCCATGACTACGTTTTCACTAGCTATTTGTCCCTCCATCTGAAGTTTGCCATGTGTCCTCCACACCATCTTGCGTTTTGTTCTGCTCCTCATGAACCCACCGATGAAGGCCACTGGTAGAACCTGCAAAGGTAAACAAACATATGTAACTCAAAAGCTTGTAGAAGAGACTAGTAAATTGAGAACACACATGACCATAAAGATGTACACAGAGCTTATCATGGCACA
>SZWC01038935.1:0-13369 GCA_023375785.1 Penium margaritaceum
CTCTCTCTCTCTCTCTCTCTCTCTCTCTCTCTCTCTCTCTCTCTCTCTCTCTCTCTCTCTCTCTCCCTCCCTCCCTCTCCCCCTCTCTCTCTCTCGCTCTCTCTCTCTCTCTCTCTATAGAATTTATTTCTCCCTTTTTCTTCAACGTGCAACGATTTTGTCACCAAGAAGACGCGAAGGACAAACTCTGAACCTGATAAGAAAGCTTGAAATGTTAAGGGTATGTTTGGCATAACACGATTGACTACCACTGTCCTCAAACTCGCAAGCACTCAACGGCTGTCGTGTGTCTCACTAACTGCACGACCGTGTTCACAAGTATGCAAGAGTTGGGCGATCTAAAGTTCGAACGTTGTGGATCGTTCACTTTGGTCTTGTAGCTTTTTTGGGAGGCCACCCAAGTTGAGGTCGTGTAACTTCGAGGACAGTGCTAGCTACTTGTGGCATGCCAAACTTACCCTACGCCTTATGTTATTGAAAAGATGTAAGGAAGCTTCCTAGCAACACTCTCGTTGACCAGGCGTCAGTGCCTGATCAGACAGTGACGGCTGTCACAAGTCGTGCACAGAACGGCAAGAGTTTGGCTAGTGGACACAAGGCAAAGTTTCTGAATGCTTCAATAGCATTTGCAGACAGAAATGACAAATGATAGGTCCATGGCATAAATACCTGCCGCGGCGCACACCGGGTGTTGCACGCGGCGGTCCAAGAGCTGTCCTAAAACCGGCCAAAACCACTGTTTTGGTCATAACTCTGCGCACACATGTCAGAATGCTAGGCCGTCTGAACCTAGACGTGTAGGATCATAAGACGAACGCTACGACTGTTCACATGCATGCATCCATCATCAAACGGTGGACACGCAATGCAAAAACACGCAAATCGGGCTCATGGCCAGTCCGCCAAAAGGACTCCTGCGAGCTGCAGAAAAAACAGCGGGGAGTCCCGGCAGTGTCCGGGGCTCTAGAACAGTAGTTGGCCAGCGCCAGGCTGGAAGTCCACCGCCAGTCATCGCACCGGTGTCACCAGGGCCCGCCTCAGGGATCTGCCCGAGTATGGACACAGCCGATTGGTCACAGTAGACTGTACAAGAACGTCACAAATCACAACACTCCCCCATGACCCGATGGTACCCATTTCCGTATACGTTCAGCACTGGGACAAGTACAATAGTGAGTGTAAAACAAATGGGACACAGAGACACATCCCACACTCAACCACCCTCAGGCATGGGGTGAAGCCCAACAGAACAAATGGCCACTAGGAACTTTCCGCGAGCTAGCGCCTTTGTGAAGAAATCAGCACGCTACATGTCAGTGCCAGCCCACATGACGGAGATCATGTGTCGCTCCACCAGATCATGCACAAATTGATCCTCTACCGCAATGTGCTTCGAGCGAGCGTGAAAGACACCGGAGTTCTCCGCAATGGTGAGAGTACTCTGGTTGTCGCAACAATGCAGAATGGCAGGTACTGAGTGACCAAGCTCAAGAAATAGACGATGCAGCTATACCGCCTCAAGAGCCCCTGCACCCAAAGCAATGTACTCTGCCTCTGATAAGAGACGTGCGATGCTGCCCTGCTTCCCGCTACGCCAAGACAGAGCTGTACCACTGAGCAGGAACAAGTAGCCAGGGACTGGGCTCTAGGTCCAGTCGCTGTCAGTGTAGCCGTCAAGGTCCATCGAACACTGCCGACGAAAGCAGAGTCCGAGGTATGGCATGGAGACCACGTACCGCACAACCGCGTGAAGGGCTCTGGCACGTGGAGCCTGCGAGAACTCAGCAAGGAGGTTGACAACATAAATGATGTCAGGACGTGTGGTAGTGTCCAGGTACATCAGAGATCCAATGAGACATATGTACAAGGTCACGTCCACAGTCTCCCCCAGCTAAGTGGGATCATCCACCTACAGGGCATCCTGCCCATCGGGTGTAAGGGATGTGGAAGCGGTGGGCACTGCACCAAGGAGATCGCTGAAACGCTCCCCCACGACTCGTGTGTATTGGGCCTAATGCAGTAACAGCGTCCGACGCCTGCGATCTCGCATGATCTCCATACCAAGAAACACCGATGCAGGACCAAGGTCCTTCATCCTATAGGCCGTCTGAAGGAAAGCCTTGGCCTCATTCACAGCCTCTAGGGACGGAGACGCAATCAGTAGTTCATCGATATAGACCAGGGTGGCGGTGAACCGCTCCAGTGTCGGTAGGATGAAGAGAGAGGGATCTGCCGTGCTCTGTACATATCCCGCACGAGTCAAAGTGCCGGTGATCTCCCGGTTGCAACACCGCGGAGACTGCTTGAGGTCGTACAAGGACATGCGCAAGCGCCATACCTTGTCATCGTCCTCAAAGCCTGGTAGCTGAGCCACATAAATCTCCTCATCCAGAGAGCCATGGAGGAACGCATTGTTCACGTCCATCTGGTACAGTTCCCAGTCATGTTGAGCCACTACACCGAATAGAGCTCGAGCTGAGGTCATGCGACCAACAAGGGCAAAAGTGTCAGTGTAATCGACGTCCTCAATGTGAGAGTGCCCCTTGACGACCAAGTGGGCCTTATAGCGTTCCAGTGAGCCATCTGGGTTCACTTTCTTGCCAAACACCCACTTGACCTGAATATCCTTCCTCCCCGGCGGAAGGTCGACAAGCTCGTAGACTCTACTCTCTCAGATAGCACGTAGCTCATCCTCGCAGGCAGCGCGCCAAGCATCAGCATCCATTAATGAGAGAGCCTCCCTCAGGGTGCCCGGGTCGGGCTCCATAGAGGGAGAGCTCCGCGTGGGCAACGCACGCGCCTCAGTGCTAGGCTTGACGATCACAAGATCAGCAGTTGGATCACAATCGACATGGAACTCGCGAATGACGAGATCATGCCCTATGGGGCACGCTAGATGTACCTGTGTGACCTCAGTACGGACACTCAGGCCTAGGGCCTTTGTGCTGGGGTTAAGACTCCCAATGCTGCGAGAGGGGCACCTGGGTGCGGGGCCCGATGCTCGCTGAGCTCCGGAATCCAATGGTCGAAGACGGCCACCGGGCTCATGGGAGTAACCTGAGCTCGACGTGTGCATCCCAGGCTCAGGGACAGGCACAACCACAGCTGGTGGGGGCGGAGGCAAGACAGCCGGCGATGCCGTGCAAGGAGATGCATGCATGGGGGACACAGGGCTGGGTGTGACAACAGGAGCAGGCAAGACTAGACCTGACACAAAGGCAGGAGTGCCAGCAGACGCAGGTACGGGAGTAGGCAAGACTGGACCAGACGCAGAAACAGGAGTGCCAGCAGACGCAGGTACTCGCGCAGATGTAGGCGCGCGAACAGAAGCAGGGGCACCTTTGGGGCATGAAACAGGCTGTACGGGCAAGGTCTCTGGACTGACGACAATGATCGTCGGGTCATCAAGGGCCGGAAATCAAGAGGTGAAGGAGGCTCAAACGGACACATCAGCTTGGTGAGAGGTGCTCGCTGGCGTAGAAGTCTCCCCCATCCACAGAGAGCCCTCACAAGTAGGAACATGTGTGGCGGAGAGTAACGTGATCGAACTCAGGTCACGGTAGGTGAGAGACTCAAAAACGAGCACGTCGCGTGACTCAATGACGCGACGACGAGTAGGATCCCAGAAGCGCCAGGCCTTCACCCGCGGGGAAATGCCTACAAACAAACACAAGCGGCCCCGAGGTAAGATCTTGGACTCCTGCTGGTCCTCGGTGTACCACACGGAAGCCAGGAATCCCCAGACGCAAGCGAGACGAAGGTCAACACGGTGTCCAAACCAGAGCTTGTACAGTGTAATATGGAGCGGAAGCGGACCGTGCGAGAGGCGGTTCCAGACCCAAGTCATGTAGGCGAAACCCTCAAAGGCAAAGGACCCAAGGAGACTGCACTCAGACCACACAGCGCGAACCGCATCCTCCACGGTGCGGTTCTAGTGCTCGGAAACATCGTTCTGCTGAGGGGTAGCAGGAGCGAAGACCTAGTGAAAAATCCCGGGCTCAGCAAAGAATCTGTCCATCTCGCCAAGGAACTCACCGCCGCAATCCGAGTGGAAAGTATGTAGCGTGTGACGTGACTGACGTTCAGCCATCACTAGCCATAGTCGAACTGCAAGGGCGGCGTCGCTCTTCTGACGCAGGCTGTAGACCCACCACATCCGGGTAAAGTCATTAGACAGAGTCAGAACATACCGGCCCTGATTAGATAGGGAATCGACCGGAAGAGGATCGAGAAGGTCTGAGTGAACTAGCTCGAGAGGCCGAAGCACTCGAGAACGAGAGTCAGGTGTATCGGTGCATCTTCCCCTGAGTGCAAAAGAGACAGTCGGTCTTGGGTGGCTTCTCGAAAGAAGCCGCATCAAGACCTAGGCTGGCTGTGTCCGAATGAGCTTCGACACAATATCGGAGCCCACGTGACACAGAAGGCGATGAACCAAACGCTGGTGTTCTAGAGATAGAACACCATTGATAAAGATCTGACCGGAGGAGGAAGGAGAGCAAGGGGAGGAGGTGCGAGAGACGTGATACAGATCATCTAGGACCGAGGCATGAAGGACAACGCTGCGAGTGTCAATAGGAGTCACAGTCACTCAGTCTACGGTATGCTCCACAGAGAGACTCATCAGTGTGCAGGCACGCACAAAAATCTGGCTGAGCTCAAGATCAGGCACAAACAACACGTCGGAAAGGTACAAGGGGTCAAACGGACCGTCGAAACATACAACCCCAACACCATGGATTGGCAAGGACTGACCAGAGCTTGTACAGACGAAACGAACAGATGTGACAGGACCGAGAACAACAAAATCACTGCGACGACACGTCATGTGATGAGTGGCACCAGAATCTATGATCCAAGTGCCACAGGAGTCAGGACTAGTGGACGTTACTGTACAACGGTCAATGGAACACTCGACATCAGAGGGATACAGAGCCGTCAGTGGGGAGGAACGACTCAGAGCACAAAGATGAGACTCATGAACCCAATCGGTGCAGTCAGGCCCATCATCATCACATGCTGACTGTGCTCCGCCACATGCATCGTCACGAGTCACAGGAACGGACAGACATAGAGTGTGTGGACCACCCGACGATGACAACACACTCACACCTCCTTGAAAGCAGAGCGCCAGAAGGTGTCGGAGCTCAGCGATGCTGCGGTCGCGTGGGTCCTGATTACTGCTACTCGCCGGTGAGGAAGCACGAACAGCTGCAGTCGTGGCTGCCACGCGTCCGGAGGAAGGCAAGGATGACGTGCTGGACGTAGAACAAAGGGCGTGTGCAGCCTGGAGCCCACGAGTAATCTGCACCCAGTAGAGCGGCTGCTGGCACTCGGTGTAGCGATGGACGCCTCCACAGTTGTTGTAGTGAACAGATGGTCCACTGCTACCACTGGATGACGACTATTGCTGTGACTGTTGCTGACCTGATCCACGCTTACCCTTCTTCTTCTTCCCCTGAGCTGCTGCTGCAATACCCTGTGTCTGAGTGGGTGTGGGTGGGGCCGAAGAGGAGGAGGAAGATGAGGACATGATGGAGGATGAAGAAGGAGACTGCAGGAGGGAAGATGGTGGTGATGCGACGCCTGCGACAGCAAGAGAAGTCTCCTAATGGGCCATGGCTGCCTCGATGGCTGAATTCACCTGGAGGAAGAGCAAATGCGCCCAGAGGAGAAGCTGCAGAGTGGTTGAAAAGGGCTCAAGGACAGCATCGCTATACCATGTGAAGTTGTCAGTGTACTCAAGGCAAACTCCGAGCATCATCGTACGGAGCGTCCACAGCTGTGTGCCTCCTGAGGTCCCAAGGCGCGTGTAGATGCGCATGACTCGTCGCGAGTAATTGACTGCAGGCTCTGCAGGCCCCTGACGGAGAGAGTGGAAGGCACGAATATGTGCTGCACGGGTGGCGTGCGTCTCTGCGGCCAATAGGGATAAGACCACATCCCAACCTCCGCGTGGGTCGGCGCGGGTGCCTGTGCCGGCCTCGCCAAGGAAGGGGCGGAAATCGACGACGGTCTCGTGTGGCATTGCATAGAGGAGTCCGCGCATCGCCCTGGCTACTGTCGGCACCTGTGCTGGGTCTGTAGGCCGATATGGGCTGTGGTAGTAGGGCCACACTCCCTTTGAAGTAGCCCAAACCTGAAAGAGGATCTCCTAGCAGTCGAAGCCGTCCTCATTGTTGTACCGTGGAGGTGGTGTCTCAAAGTCCTTGGGTTGCCACTCCGTGGGGAGAGAAACCGCAGGCTGAGGAGGACGAGGGATGGGGAAGACTCCTGGGAGGGGATAGTCACCGGGATAGTCAGGTGACAATCGTATCAAAGGAAACCGAGGAGATTTGGTGCCTGTCTGTAGCTGACGGAGGCGCTCCTGAAGAACTCGAATCTCATGATCCGGGGAGTCGCCTGTCATGCCTGGCATAAATGGATCATCATCCACAAGGTCAGAAAGTGGTGGGTCAGGGCTAGCTCCTATCACGGGTGCCTGAGCCAGCTGCTCTATAGAGACCGCGACGCCGGCAGCTCCCTACGAAACCTGCCATGAGACTATGGACTGAGCACGTAGAAGATAAGTCAGCGTGCGGTTGGCATCGGTCTGCTCCCGCTCTAGGCAACTCATCTCATCCTGCTGGCTCCGGAGGACCTCAATGGCCTGCGAGCGTTGGCTCAGGACCCCAGAAGAAGTATAGGAGGGGTCACCTGTTCCCTTCCCCTTGTTGTCAGACGAGTTCATGTCGCCTCTCAGTATGGGTCGACAGGTCTGGCTTGTTGAATTGCAAATGCGTCAGTGTTTCTCGAGGAGTTGAGATGCTGGCAGTTTTTGACCGTCCGGCCAAAAATTTGGCTAAGTATGGTCCTGACATCATCGGGTGGTTGCTGACATCAGCACGACCTGATGACGTCAGCAAGCCAAAATGCTGATGTCAGTGCGACTCCCCCCCCTTTCCCTTTTTTTTTCCTCTCTCTCGTGGTTCTACGCGAGCGTGCAGCCGCTCTGCGGCGGCTACACAGAAGTTGCGCAGAAGTTGCGCAGCAGCTTCCGCTGAGCTGTTGCTGAAGCTTTGCTGTCAGCAGCAGCAGTAGCTGCGTGGCTCCGTGCGCAATAGTGGCAGCAGCAGCTACGCAATGCCGCTGCTGCTGCTATACGCTACAGCTACTGCTCGCTGCAAGCGCCGCACGTTGTTGCTGTTGCAACTATTGCATTGCTGTTGCTCTAGCTGCTGCTACTCTATTGCTACTGCCGCGGCTGCCACTGGTGTTGCCACCGCTTTTGCTTCTCAGCAACTACCGCTGTTGCTGCCGCTGTGCTGCTGTTGCCACGGCCATCGCTACGGCTGCAGACGGCGGCTGCACTCCTTGCAGGCGCCACGCGCTGCTATAGCTGCTGTTACGACGCTGCTACTGCCCCTGTTGCTGCTGGTGCTCTGCTGCTATGTTGCTGCTCGCACGGTGGCAACGTCGTTGTTACGGTCTCACGTGGTGGGTTTGGGCTACGTCGACGGCGACCGGCAGTCTTCGATAGGCCCCAGTTGATCTGCTGCAACAGTTACTCTCACTGCTACTGCTCTGCTGCGTCTCTGCTGCGCAACTCAGTGAGAACTATCTCACTGCTCTGATACCATGAAGAGATGCAAGGAAACTTCCTTGCAGCACTCCCGTTGACCAGGCGTCAGTGCCTGATCAGACGGTGACGAAAGTCACAAGTCGTGCACGCAACAGCAAGAGTTTGCCTAGGGGACACAAGGCAAAGTCTCTGAATGCTTCAATAGCATTTGCATAGAGAAATGACAAATGACAGGTCCATGGCATAAATACCTGCCACAGCGCACAACGGGTGTCGCACGCGGCGGTCCAAGGGCTGTCCTAAAACCAGCCCAAAACCATTGTTTTGGCCATAACTCTGCGCACACGTCAGAATGCTAAACCGCCTGAACCTAGACGTGCAGGATCACAGGACGGACGCTACGACTTGTCACGTGTATGAATCCATCATCAAACGGTGGACACACAATGCAAAAACATGCAAATCGGGCTCATGGCCAGTCCGCCGAAAAGACTCTTGCAAGCTGCAGAAAAAACAGCAGGGTGTCCTGGCAATGTCCGGGGCTCTGGAACAGTAGTCGGCTAGCTCCAAGCTGGTAGTCCACCGCCAGTCGTCGCACCGTTTTCACCAGGGCCTGCCTCAGGGATCTGCACGAGTATGGACACAGCCGAGTGGACACAATAGAATGTACAAGAATATCACAAATCACAACAGTTATACCCTGTTTTTGAAACACTCTTCGACCTCAACATACTGAACAACAAAAGTAAGGTTCACAATTTGCACCATGGCGTATATGGCAACAGTTCAACAAACCTCGCGTCGACGGGGTATATTGCATTGGCACATTCTTCCCCTAGGTGTTGATGGTGCTCAAGAGACGTAGACTGTGGTCTTTCATGACCATTACTTACCCCATGAGGTATATCGTGATAAAAAAACTGATTTTTTTGTTCTTGGAGACTTTTTTTCCAAAACAGGTAATGGTAAAGTCAACACGTTCAGAAACGGTATTTCTAAGTTTTTTTTCCTGCAATTCCTAATTTGATTTCCGATCGGATTCAAACCACAGTGGTCCTACACGTTTTACATTTGAAACTCAGACCCCTCCAGTCCCCACCCCCACCTGACCCCAGGTCACTTAGTTTTGATTCCATGACGGTTCTACAGTTCTTTAACCAAATCGTGATTCTCATTATAGAACTGGACATTGTGGTTCTAGAATTGCGATCCCAAGAACCGGAGTGCACCCTTAGTGGGAGGGCACCCAAACAAGGGGAGACTGGTAGGAACGTTTTGGTACTCTAGGGTTTTTTGTAGGGGGTTGTTATTTTCCATTGGCGATTTTTGACAGGATGATTGACAGTTGCTTTCCACCTAAAGGGGAGCAATTGAACGAGCAATTCTGAAATGAATAAAAGGAAAAAAAACGTCGAACAACTATTTTAGAACCATAGATCTGCACGCCCTCAGTTGTGGCCAATACATCCTCCGTATGTCTGGGAAGGAGGCTAATGAAAGAAAGGGTTCCGGGAGAGTGTTGGCAACGGGGGGAGAGGCGGGTGTCGAGGGGGAGGACTTGTTTCCAGAACAACAAGCCCTAGTTGCTATCGGATCCTTCCACGTCTACCTCGCAGGTGACAAGTGCAAAACTAGATTTGAGACGTTTTCTTTGAACTTCTTACTATCTCTTTTCCCCTCTTGCTATTGTTTCCTAAAGTGATTTTCTTCCTCGCAGGTGAAAACTGCACTTAGTGTAGTGTACTGTAGTATAGTGTGTGATTGTGGGACTTGTGGTTCTCGCAAAATGTTTCCCATGAGCACTTACAATCGTTCCTTCACAGGCAGCAAATGGGAGGGGGGTTTGTCGTTCCAGGCACATGGCTGAGACAGAATGTGGTTGACGGTGTTAGTGCGATGCCATCAGTTGGGTGGGATAGGCCGTGCATCATTCCCTGCATGAGTTAAGGAGTAGATTGCATAAGATAGTTGGACGCCTTGCGAGGCATGCTAAGTGGGGAGGGGGATGGGGGGGCCAAAAGAGGGAGGGGGACTGCTTTGCTTAAGGGCGTGGATCCCCTTGACAAAAGGAGGCATTTAGTCTTGTCACACCTATGGAGCATACTCCTTTGCCTTGTTGCTTCTCATGTTATCGAGTTCAACAACAATGTTGCTTCTTGTGTTGCCACACTCAGCCATAGCAATGCATCTTGTGTTACCATACTCAACCATAGCGATTTTTTTGTATTACAACACTCAAACATAGCGATTCTTCTTGTGTTACCACACCCTCTCAAGCCATGAGAGTCGTTGGTCTCAATTAGGGCATTGCCCCAATTTTTGGTTGAAGGAGGAGAGCGGGAAGTTTTAAAAAAGGAAGATGTTTTGTGGTATGGGGAGGCACTCCCCACCTTGTTGAACAAAAAATCAGCTAGCCCTTAGGATGGAAGGGAATGGGGAGGATGAAAAATAGCTCCTCAAGAACTTTTTCACGCATTTAACGGTGCTTGAAATGTGCAATTGTAGACACCCTACCCCCTCGTGGTGTTTTCACTACTGCTGTACTTGCTCGCGGAGTTTTATGTTTGGCGTAGCTATTGAAACCATTGCGTAGGTAGTCGCCAGGGTTGTTTTGGCTCTGAGAACCACTATATCGAGTCAAGTCTCCAGCTCCTACACTTGCGTCCTTGTTGGAGTTTGTAAAATGGCGATCTCAGTTCAAGTGAGGGGGTTTCCCCTTGTTTTATTGAGGAGCAATGGTCATCACGACTATGAGCAGGGAGGCTCAATTATTTCAAGTCTCTCAAGGCACATTTCCTTTTTAGACCTCATCCCCTTGTTCTACGACCAAACCAAGGGTTTTGAATGCTTTTAGTTCATAAAAAAGGAGAACATGCACGCCGCCCCTGATCGGCACAACTACAGGGTATAAACAGTGACGCCGCCACCAATGGCACATGAACGGTGGGATTGTGAAGGAAATGAAGAATGTGAGCTAGGTACCGGCAAAGACCGGTTCAACCGAACACAGAGCAAACAACCAAAGGGCAAGAGGCAGCCCCACACCGTGTAGCAGTGGAAGATCCTCTCCCTGTGGGTGGTCATCCGCCGACGCGCAACGCACGACACTATAGAAACGGATGGCTGCACACTGGCTCTGCACACCAGCAATGGACACACGCTGCACCACAATAGCCACAGCACGCTAGGCCCATCGCTCGAACACCACCATAGAGCACCGTCGTGGCCCCCGTACCAGGCAGATCCTGGCGAGGCGGGCGGGGAAGGACCAGATGTGGTCACCCATGCCGCCCAAGGTCTCCCATGCAAGAGGGCGCATGTGGCGTCCCGGCCGAGCCGTCGGGCGATACCGCTCCACCTTGCCCCTCTCTGCTGCCTCAACGGCCACGCCTGGCCCAGATACTCTGTCCCTCTTGGGATCCACCATAGTCACGTCGGGAACCAAAGTCAGGCCTGACTCAGGATCCGACAGCGTCAGGTCCGGACGTGGCTCACCCCGCGCATCATTTGCCTTGCGGGGCACGCCCCCGCTCTCGACCTTGAAAGAAAGCCGGTGCTCACAGACGATGTCGGCATGCTCGTCCCTGATGGCGTTGTCAACGCGCTGGATGGCTCTGTTAGTCCATCATCTCCTGGTTACTGCTCCCGGGTCCATACCATCAAGGCCTACATGCTCCAGGTGAGGCAGGGGAAGGCCCAACCACAGCTGGGCATGGGGACGAAAGTCTGCCGGGGCCAGGTACGTCCGATCCTGTCGGCCGGGTGGAGTCGCCTGCAACCAGAGGGCACTGCCCCTCGACGCCGTCGCCCAGCACCGCTGGTGGGCATGGCGCTCATAGCCACGCCGGTGGGCACATGCCTCTGGGCCCCCTTGTGCGCACCCACAGTGCCTTTGCGCCAGATGGTCGCACGTCGCAATCCACCCGTCCCGCCGAAACAAGTACCACTGTCTGCACATCTACTGGTACAGCGCCGGCATGATGCTCTGCTGCAATGCCTCCAAGGTAGGCAGGGTCTCAAACACCGGCCTCGGCACCTCCTCCTCCACCAGGTCCCACCCCGGTGCCAAGTGCTGTAGCGTGCCATCCGCTGGAAGGAGGGGGGTGAACTCGCTGGTGAGAGCCGGCAAAAGACTCCCTATCGAGCAGGCATAGGCCAGGGGAGCCTGGTCTTTTGCACCCAACAGGCCCGCCCCGTCGGCGGCGAATGGCAACTGCATCTGCCATCGAGCCAGACGCAGCTGCTCAAAGGCCACCGACCCCACCTCTCAGCCCTGTGCAATCTGTAGGAGGCGTAATACTGCCTCCCAAATGGCCGAGTCGAAGCGGTGTAGAATCTCCAGCAAATGCTCCTCAGTCGAGGGCACCCGCACGCAAAAGTCCACCCGGGGGATAATGCACAGCTGTAAGGTCATAGCCACTTGCACCTCCACCATCCGGCTCACCTGCGGCAGACCCCGCAGCTGATCCTGGAGCCATCCATCCTCCCATGCTGCCTGAAAAACTGCATCGCCCATTGGGCACCCCTGCAACACCACACCATCCCGTCGATAAGGAAGCCCAGAGAGCACAGAGAGCCCAGAGAGCTCTGAGGCACCTCCGCATCTGACTGCTGCAGTAGGAGGCACTTCTGTGGCTGGATGTGTACGCCACGTAGTGCCGCTGCCGCAACCATGGAGGAGAAGGCTGCCGCCAAGTGCTATGGAGGGGCGGTCACTGTCGCATCGTTCTGATAGGCCCCCACATGGCCTCGATGCTCTTCACGAGCCAACGTCAGCACCTGGGACCCTGCCTCGAGCACCAGGGCAAGAGCTAGGTCGAACAAAGGAGGGCCTAGGGGATCTCCCAGACGTACACCTCGAGCACTTTCCAGCACTGCCGGTGCGCTGACACTGAAGAAGAGCAGCTTCGTCGGGATGGTGTAAAACTGTCACAGGATCGGGATCCACGTGCCCAAACCTCGATCTTGCACCGCCTCAAACAATGCCGCCCGATCCACCTCGTTAAAGGCGTTGCAGACCTCAAGCCAAAGCAGCCAGAAGTCACGGATGGCCAAGAGGATGGCACGCACACCACAAACCAGCACCCCCGCCCCATCCAACACTCCCACGTCGAACTGGTGAGGCCGAAGTGCTCGGTGCAAGCGGTCCCTATCCCGTAGGAGGAGGAGTCGGCCAGCGAGCCAGACCCACACCTCACCAACCGCCAGCGGCCGAACCCCTTCTGCCTTTGTAACTCCCTTCAAGATAGTGATGAGTCTGCTCTGAACCAAAGACGTTGCTGCCTCTACCAGCATGGCCCCATCTAGCATAGCTCGTATGATCCCTCCCACGCCCTCCATGCACGCAGGTGAGTCTAGGGCCAAGTCAGGAGGCAGGTCCAAAGTGAGACCAAGGGGACCTATTTCAAAATGGCAAGGCGCGTGCCGCAACGCCTCCTCCATCATCTCCTCGTGAGCAGAGTCATATGTCAGCAGAGCCATATGTCAGCAGAGCTATATGTCAGCAGAGCCATATGTCAGCAGAGCCATGGATCAGCAGAGCCATATGTCAGCAGAGCCATGGATCAGCAGAGCCATATGTCAGCAGAGCCATATGTCAGCAGAGCCATATGTCAGCAGAGCCATGGATCAGCAGAGAAATGTGTAAAGAGAGCCACATGTTGACAAAAACAAACGCTGGCAGAGGCCGGTTTGTTGTGCCATCACATTGGCAGAGCCATAGATGTTTTTGCCCACCGTACGCACACACGCACACACACACACACACACACACACACACACACACACACACACACACACACACACACACAC
>SZWC01038936.1:0-13364 GCA_023375785.1 Penium margaritaceum
CAACATGCTATCCGTTGCGCTACACTTCTGGTGTCTCGCTTCGACTTGCACCACGAACAAGGTTTGGGGGACTTACTCCAAGGGAGCAGTGCATGCCCAACCTGTCCGTCAACCCATAGCAGTGGCCATGGGGCATAGAAGAACGACAGTTTGGAACGTTCGTAACCACGTTTATAACTTCTGTACCCAAGTACGGAACATTTGTACCTAAGTTAGGAACTTCCGTACCCCAGTTCAAAACTTCCGTACCCAAGTTCAAAACTTCCGTATCCAAGTCAGGAAATTCCATACCCAAGATAGGATTGTTGGTACCCGAATCAGGAACTTCCATTCCCAAGTTCAAAGTTACTGTACCGAAGTTAGGAACTTATAAACTAAAGTACAGACCCTTTATACCCAAATTCAGACTTCTGTACCCAGGTTTGGAACTTCCGTACCCGAGTTGTGAACATCCATACCCAAGTTAGGAACTTCTGCATCAAAGTTTGGAAAATGTTTACCCAAGCTATGAACATTTTTTACCAAGATAGGAACTTCTCTATCAAAGTTTGGAACTCCTCGATCCAAATTAGGTACTTCCGTACCCAAGTAAGGATCTTCTTTACCCAAGTTTGGAACTTTTTAACCCTAGATAGCAGCTCCCCTTCCCAAGTTATGAACGTCTGTACCCAAGTTTGGTACTTCCATACCCAAGTTTGAAGCTTCCATCCTTAGGTTCGGAACTTCTGAGTCGGAGTTCTGAATTTCTGGTCCGAAGTAAGGAGATGTCGTTCCCAAGTTTGGAGCTTCCATACCCAAGTTAGGAAACTTTGTACCTAAGTTCTGACCTTCCGTACCCTAGTTCAGATTCTCTGTACCAATTTCAGAACTCCCGTACCCAAGTTGGGAACTTCCATGCCCAAGTTCCGAAATTCTCTATCCAAGTGTGGAGCTTTTGTACCCAAGTTCTGAACATTTGTACCCAGGTTTGGAACGTCATCAACAAGTTCGATATATCCGAACCCAATCTCAGAACTTGCGTATCCATGTTTTAAAGTTTTGTACCTAGGTTTAAAATGTCTGTACCCAAGTTTGGAGCTACCATACTCAAGTTGAGAACTTCCATACCCGAGTGCAGAACTTTGTATCAAAGTTAGGAATTTCCATACCCAAGTTTGGAACATTTCCAACCAAGTTCAAAAATCCCGTACCCAAGTTCGGAACTTACGTACTCAAGTTTCAAACTTTTGTGCCCAAGAAAAGAAATTCTGTACAAACGTTCAGAGCTTATGTATTCAAGCTCCAAACTTTGGCTACAAACTTCAGAAAATCTGAACCCAAATTCGGGAATTCTGTACCCTAAATTTGAACTCTTGTACCAAAGTTATGAAATTCCCTACCCAAGTTTGGAGCTTCCATACTCAAGATAAAACCTTGTGGACCCAAGTTCAGAACTTTGGTATCCATGTAAGGAACTTCTGTACGCAATGTCTACAACTTTCCTACGCAAGTTCATAGAGTTTGTACCCAAGTTTATAACTTCTGTACACTAGTTGGAAACTTCCGTACCCAAGTAAGGAACTTCCGTACGTAAGTTAGGAACTTCTGTACCCAATTTCAGAACTTCCGTACTCAAGTTATGAACTTCTGTACCCATGTTCAGAACTTCCGTCCCCATGTTAGGAAATTCCGTACCAAGTTTTAGGACTTCTTAATGCAAGATAGGAACTCCCGTACCCAAGTTAGAGCCTACCGTACCAAGCTATGAACTTCAGTACCCAAGTTCACAACTTCCGTACCCAAGTTAGGAGCTTCCATACCCAAGTTAAGAAAGTTCGGAAATTCCACACCCATGTTGAGAACCTTCGCACCCAATTTAGGAGCATCCGTACCCAAGTTAGAAACTTCCGTACCCAAGTTAGGAACTTCTGTACCCAAGTTCAGAACGTCCGTACTCAGGTTAAGAACTTCCATACCCAAGTTCACAACTTCGGTGCCCATGCTAGGAACTTCTGTACCCAGGCTTTGGAGCTTCTGTACCCGAGTTTGACTTATCCGTACCCGAGTGAAGAGCTTCTATGTCCGATTTTGACACCTTCCTACCCACAGTTGGAACTTTGTAACCAAATTCAGAACTTCTGTATCCAATTTCAAAACTTTCGTACCCAAGTTATGACATTCCATTTCCCGATTTTGGAACTTCTGTACCCAAATACGGAACTTCCATATCCAAGTTTGGGACTTCCATATTAAAGGTGGGAACCTTTGTACCCGAGTTCAGAACATCCGTGCCCAGGTTCGGAACCTTTGAACCAAAGTTAGGACCTTATGTTTCCAATTTCAGAATGTCCTGACCAAGTTTGGAACTTCTGTACCCAAGTTCTGAACTTCCATACCAAAGTTGGAAACTTATGTACCCAATGTCGAAACTTCCTTAGCTAAGTTTGGAAGTTCTGTACCCAATTTCAGAACTTCCGTACCCACTTTAGGAACTTCCTTTCCAAATGTTGTAACCTCTGTGCCCAAATAAGGAACTTCCGTACCCAATTTCAGAAGTTCTGTACCCACGTTTGGAACGTTCGTACCCAAAGTTCCGAAGTGATGTGCCCAAGTTCGGAACTTTTACGCCCAAGTTAGAAACGTCTGTTTCCAAGTTCAGAACTTCCGTATCCAAGTTCGGAACTTCCACACCCAAGTTCAGAACTTCTATACCAAACTTGGGAACTTTTATACCCAAGTTCAAAACTTCCATAATCGTGTTCGGCACTTTATGTACCGGAGTTGAGAGGTTCTAAACCCAAGTTCATAACTTTTGTACTCAAATTCTGCACCTTGGTACTTAAGTTGATAACTTCCATGTCCAAGATCGAAACTTCCGTACCAGGGTTCGGAACATCCATACCTAAGTTACAAACTTATGCATCAAAGTTAGGAATCTACATACCCATGTTAGGAACTTCCGTACCCAAGTTCGGAACTTCTCTACTCAATTCATCAACATTTGTACCCAAATTCAACACTTCCATACCATAGTTAGCACCTCTCGTACCCAGGTTCAGAACTTTTGTACCCAAGTTAGGAACTCCCATAACCAATTTCGGAGCTGCCGTACCCAGGTTCAGAAAGTTCCACGCTATGAACTTTTGCACCCAAGTTCAGAATTTCCGCAACCAACTTCGGATCTTCCATATCCAAGATAGGAACTTCCGTACCCAAGTTCGGAACTTCCAAACCCAAGTTTGGAATTTCCGCACCCAAGAAAAGAACTTTTGCATCTATGTTAGGAACCTCCACACCCAAGTTAGGTACTTCCGTACCTAACTCAGGAACTTCCGTACCCAGGTCAGGAACATACCCACCCATGTTGGAAACATCCATACACTAGCTAGCACCCCCCTTACCCAAGCTCAGAACTTCAGTACCCAACGTAGGAACTTCCGTACCCAAGTTTGGAACTTCCGTACCCATGGTTGGAACTTCCATTCCTATGTTCGGAACTTCCGAATCCAAGTTCTAAACTTCCGTTTGGTTGTTTGGAACTTTTGTACCCAGGTTTGGAGCTTCTGTATCCAAGTTAGAAAATCCCGTGCGTAAGTTCTGAACTTCCGTACCCAAGTTCAGATTTTCTGTACCCAATATCGAAACTCCCGTGCCCAAGCTGGGAACTTCCATACCCAAGTTCCAAACTTCTTTACCCAAGTTCAGAAATTACGTGCCCAATTTCACAACTATCGTGTCCAAGTGAGGATCTTCCATACCCAAGTTTGGAACTTTCATATCCAAGTTCAGAAATTATGTACCCAAGTTAGGAGCATCCGTACCCAAGTTCGGAACTTCTGTCCCCAAGTTACAAAATTCAGTACCCAAGTTCAGAACATTTGTATTCAAGTTCGGACCGTCTGTATCCAACTTCAGAACGTCCGTACCCAAGTTCAAATCTTCCGTACCCATAATTTGAACATCTTACCAAAGCTAGGATCTTCCGTACCCAAGTGCAGATGTTCCTTACCCAATTGAAGAACTTCTGTACCCAAGTTCAGAACTTTCGTATCCAAGTTAGGTACTTTTGTACCCAAGTTCAGAAGTTGCGCTTCCAATTACGAAAATTCCGTATCCAAGTTCATAACTTTCATACCTAAGTATAGAACCTCCACGCCTAAGTCTGTAACCTGCGTACCCAAGTTAGGAACTTCTGTATTCAAGTTGGGAACTTCCTTACCCAAGCTCGGAACTTCTGTACTCAAGTTAGGAACTTCTGTACCCATGTTTTGGTCTTTGATATCCAAGTCTGGAACTTTTGTACCTATGTTTGGGACTTTCGTACCCAAGTTAGGAACATCCACACCCAAGTTTAAAGCTTCCATACCAAGCTAGGAGCTTCTGTACCCAAGAGCAAAACTTCCACACCCAAGTTAGGAACTTCAATACCCAAGCTAGGATATTTCGTACCCAAATTAGGAACTTCCATACCCAAGTTTGAGTAATCCGTACCTTAGCTAGGAGCTTTTGTGCCAGGTTAAAAAATTCAGTCCTAAAGTTACGAACATGTATTCACAAGTTCAAAACTTGTGTACCCAAGTTAGGAACTTCAGTACCGACATAAAACAAATTTGTACCCGAGTTCAAAACCTCCATACCCAAGTTTGGAGCATCCATATCAAAGTTCGGAAATTTTGTATCATATTTCACAACTTCCGGACCCGAGTTAAAAAAATCCTGACCCAAGTTAGGAACTTATGCGTCCAAGTTCGGAACCTTCAAATCTCTTTCAGGAACATC
The DNA here is from genome assembly GCA_023375785.1 of Penium margaritaceum. Taxonomy (NCBI): domain Eukaryota; kingdom Viridiplantae; phylum Streptophyta; class Zygnematophyceae; order Desmidiales; family Peniaceae; genus Penium; species Penium margaritaceum. Next base: position 4,759 of record SZWC01038936.1, read on the forward strand.
CGTACCCAAGTTCAAAACTTCCACATCCCAGTTAGGAACTGCCATACCCAAGTTCGGAGCTTCCATACCCTAGGTAGAAGCTCTTGTACCCAAGTTTGGAACTTCCGTGCCAAGTTTCGGAACTTCCACAAGCAAATTTGGAACTTTTGTACCCAAGTTTGGAACTTCCTTACCCACGTTCAAAATTTCCATATCCAAGATAGCAACTTCTGTACCTAAGTTTAGAATGTTTGTACCCAAATTTGTAATTCCGTACCCAGCTTAGGATTATTTATATCCAAGTTTGGAACATTCGCACCCAAATTAGGTTATTACGTACCCAAGTTCAGAAATATCAGACCCAAATAAGGAACTTCCATATCCAAGTTCAAAACATCCGTACACTACCTTGCAACTAAAGTACCCAATTTAGGAACCTCCGTTTCCAAGTGAGGAACTTGCGTACCCAAGTTTGGAACGTCTGTACCCGAGTTCAGAGCTTGTGTTCCGAAGTTCAGAGCCTCTCAACCAAGGTTCTGAACTTCCGTACCAAGCATAGGCACTTTCCTTTCATGGTTCGGAGCTTCCGTGTCCAAGTTAAGAACTCTGGTACCTAAGTGCTTACCTTCCATACCCAAGTTCGGAACTTCCCTTCACAATATCACAAATCTGGTACCCAAGTTGGGAGCTTCCTTACCCAAGGTTGGAACTTCCATACCAAAGCTAGGAACTTCCGTATCCAAGTTCGGAACATCCGTATCCAAGTTCAAAAATTGCATACGGGAGTTCAGACCTTTCCTATCCAAGCTAGGAACATTCATATCCACGTTGGTAGCTTTCACAGCCAAGTTCAGAACTTCCATACACAAGTTAGGGACATCCGTACCCACGTTTGGAACTTCCGTACTCAAGTTTGGAACTTCTGTACCCAATATATGAAAATCCGTACCAAAGGTCAGAACATCCGTATTAAAGTTTGCAACTTTGGTACCCAACTTCAGAAACTCCGTACCCAAGTTGGGAACTTCCTTACCCAATTTTTGAACTTTTGTACCGAAGTTTGGAACTTCCTTACCCAAGTTTGGAGCTTCCATACCCAAGATAAAAGCTTTTGTACCCAACTTCAGACCTTTGGTATCCAAGTTAGGAACTTCTTTACCCAATTTCTAAACTTCCGTACCCATGTTCGAAACATTCATACCCACATTTATAACTTATGTACCCTAGTTCAAAACTTCCATACATAATGTATGAACCTTTGTACGAACGTTAGGAACTTCTGTACCCAATTTCGATACTTCCCTACTCAAGTTATGAACGTGTGTATCCATGTTCGAAACTTCCATACCCATGTTAGGAACTTCCGTACCCAAGTTTCAAACTTCTGTACCCAAGTTAGGAACTCCTGTACCCGTGTTTGGGCCTACCTTACCAAGCTAGGAACTTCTGTACCCAAGTGGAAAACTTCCGTACACAAGTTCGTAACTTCCATACCAAAGATTGGAACTTCCCTATCCAAGTTCGAAACTCTCATATCCAGATTCTGAACGTTTGTACCCATGGTAAGAACTTATGTACCCAAGTTGCAAAATTGCGTACCCATGTTTACAACATCCATATCCATGTTAGGAACTTCTGTACCCAAGTCCGGAACTCTCATATCCAAATTTGGAACTTCCGTATCCAAGTTTGGAACGTCCGTACCCATGTTTGGAACATCCATACCCAATCTCTGAACATCTGTGCTTGCGTTTGGAACCTCTGTACCCAAGGTAGGATCTCTTGTACCAATGTTAGGAACTTCCATACCCAAGTTTGGAACTCCCAAGCCCAATTTAAGAGCTTTCGTACCCATGGTATCGACTTCTGTACCCAATATAGGAACTTTCATACCCAAGTTCGGAACTTCCGTACCCAAGTTAGGAATTTCTGTTCCAAATATCAGAACTTCCGTATCCATGTTCAAAACTTTTGAACCCAAGTTAGGAACTTTTCTGCCCGAGTTTGAATGATATGTACGTAAATGAGGAACTTCCGTATCCAAGTTCAGAGCTTCCGCACCCAAGTTCCAAACTTTCATATGTAAGTTTCATACTTCCTTACCCAAGTTCTCAACCTCCGTTCCCGAGTTTGGAACGGCCATACCCACCTAAAGAACTTTTCTATCCAGGTTCGGAACCTTCGTACCCAGGTTAGAAGCTATTGTATCCAAATTCAGAACTTTCTTCCCAATTCATGAGCTTATGTATCCAAGTTTTGGAACTTACAAACCCGAGTAAGGAACTTCCATACACACGCTTAGAACTTCCGTATCCAGGTTTGAAACTCTTGTACCCAAATAAGGAACTTCCATACCCAGGCTAAAAAAGTCCACACCCAAGGACGGAACTTCCGTACCCAAGTTTGGATAGTCGGTAGTCAAGTTTGAACCTTCCGTACCCAAGTTCCAGACTTCCCTATCCAACTTTGCAACTTCCTTACCCAGGTTATGAACTTTTGTTCCCAAGTTTGGAACTTACATATCCAAGTTTGAAACGTCCGTATCAAAGTTCCGAACTTCCCTTCCCAGATTTTGAACTTTTATTTCCAAAGTAGGACCATCCGTACCCAAGTTATGAGCTTTTGTGCCCAAGTTCAAGCTTTGTTTCCACGATAGGAAAGTCCGTTCCCAAGTTCGGAACTTCTGTATCCAAGCTAGGAATTTGTGTTTCCAAGTTTGTTACTTCCGTTCCCAAGTTCAAAACATCCGTACCCAAGTTCAGACCTTCTTTATCCACATTTGGAACTTCCGTACCAAAGCTAGGAGCTTCCACATCGAAATTATGAACTTCCCTATCTCAGTTTTCATTTTGCCATACTCAAGATAGGAACATACATAGCCAAGTTTGGAACTTTCCTACCCAAGTTAGGAAAATATATATCGAAGTCTGGGACCTCTATGCCCAAGTTAGGAACTACCATACCCAATTTTGGAGCTTCTGTATCAAATTATAGGAACTTCTCTACCCAAGTGCGGAACTTCCATATCCAAGTTAAGAACTTCCCCACCCAAGTTACGAACTTCCGTATCAGATTTTGGAACATATGTACCCAAGCTTGGAACATTTGTACATAAGTTTGGAACTCAAGTATCCAAGATGGAACTTTTGTACCCATGTTCGGAGCGTTTGTACCCAAGCTAGGAAAATGTGTACCCACGTTAGGAACTTCTTTACGCAAGTTTGGAACGTTTGGACCCAAGTTCCGAACTTCCGTACCCAAGGTGGAAACTTCCATATCCAAGTTAGGAACTTGCACACCCAAATTTAGAACATATGTACAAGAGTTAGAAACTCCCGTATCTAAGTTCGGGACTTCTGTACCCAAGCTAAGAACTTCAATACCATTTTCTACTCTTCCGTACCCAAGTTAGCAACTCCTATAACCAAGTTTGGAACTTCCTCATCCAACTTAGGTACTTCCATACCCAAGTTCAGAATTTTCCTAGCCAGGTAAGGAACTTCCGTACCCTAGCAAGCAGCTTCAGTACCCTAGTTCAGAACATCTGTTCCCAATATCAGTACTTCCGTACCTAAGGTCAAAACTCCCATTCTCAAGTTCAGAACTTCCAAATCCAAGTTATGAACTTCCGTACCGAAGCTAGGAATTTTCGTTTCCGAGTTTGGAGCTTCTGTATACATGTTGGGAACCATCATACCTAAGTTATTTGCTCTAGTACACAAGTTCAGAACTCCCATGTCCAAGTTCAGATGTCCCGTATCCACGCTGGGAACTTCCGTACCCAAGTTCAAAACTTTTGTACCCAAGTTAGGAACGTCCGTACCCAAGTTTGGAACTTCCACACCCAAGTTCAAAACGTCTGCACGCAGTTTCACATCTTGCATATCCATGGTTTTACCTTTTCTACCCAAGTTAGGAACTTGTACACCCAAGTTCAGAGCTTCCGTACCCAAATTTGGATTATTCATATCCGATGGAGGAACTTCCACACCGAAGCTTGAAACTTCCGTACCGAAGTTCAGAACTTCTGTTCCTAAGTTCGGAACATGCGTACCAAAGTACAGGACATCTGTATTCAAGTTAGAAACTTCCAAACCCAACGTTGGAACTTCCATATCCAAGTTCGGATCTCCCGTACCCAGATGTTGAGCTTTCGTACCAAAGTGAGGATCTTCCGTACCCAATTTTGGAACTTTCGTACCCAAGTTTAGAACTTCCAAACCCAATTTGGAACGTTCATACCCAAGTTAGGAAATTCTCTACCCAAGTTAGGAACTTCTGTACCCATGTTTGGAACTTTCCTACCCAGAATAAGAACTCTCGTACCCAAGTTTGGGACTTTTTCACACAGGTTATGAACGTCCGCACCCAAGCTCAGGGCTTCCTCGCCAAGGTAGGAACGTTTGTACCCAAGTTCAAAACTATCGTTTCCAAGTTACAAACTTCCATAACCGAGTTAGGATCGTGCGTATCCAAGTAAGGAAGTTCCATACCCAAGTTCAAATAATCCGTACCTAAGTTAGGAAAGTCCGTACCAAGATTAAAGGCCCCTTACCAAAGTCAGGAACCTATATACCCAAGTTCAGAACTGCTAGACGCAAGTCTAAAGTTCAGTACCCAAGCTGGGAACTTCTGTACCCAAGTTCTGAACATCCAAACCCAAGTTTGGAGCTTGTGCATCAAAGTCTGGAACCGTCATGCCCAAGTTAGGAACATTCGTACCCAAGTTCAGGTATTCCGTACCCACGTAAGGAGCTTCCGTTCCAAGTTTTTGAAATTTGGTACCCAAGTTTGGAACTTTCCTACCCAAGCTAAGAACTTTTATACCCAAGTTCGGAACTTCAGTACCCAAGTTCGGAACTTCCATAGCCAAGACCAGAAACTTCTATACCCAAGTTTGGAACTTCCGTATCCAAGTTCATATATATCGTACCCAAGTTAGGAACTTAAGTATCCAAGTTTAGAACTTCCACACCTAAAATAGGTACTTCCGTACCCAAGTTCAGAACTTCTGTACCCAAGTAAGGAACGTCTGTACCAAAGTTTGGAACTTTTGTACCCTAGCTAGCAGCTCCTTTACCCAATTTGGGAACTTCCGTACCCACATTCGGTACTTCCATACCCAAGTTCGGAACTTCCGTTTCCATGTTCAGATATTCTGCATCCAAGTTCTGAACTTCCGTACCAAAATTAGGAACTTCCGCTCCCACGTTTGGAGCTTCCGTATCCACGTTAGGAGATCCCGTACCCAAGTTTGAACTTTTGTACCCAAGTTCAGTTTCTTTGTGTTATATTTCAGACCTCCCGCACCCAAGTTCTGAACATCTCTACCCAAGTGTAGAACTTCCGCACCCAAGTTAGGAACTTGTGTACCCAAGTTCAGAACATCCGCACCCAAATTCAAAGATTTCGTATCCAAGTTCACAATGTTTGTATCCGAGTGCGGAACTTCCATACCCAAGTTTGGAACTTCCGTACCCAAGTTCGGAACTTCCATACCCAAGTGAGGAGCATCCGTACCATAGTCAAAACGTCCGTATTTAAGTTTGGAACTTCGGTACTGTTGGCCTGAGGGAGAGTGTGTACCCTGGAGGATCCCTACCAGTGGCTGGTTCACACCACCAACTGTTTTTGGAGAGACCAAAACTATGGAGGCAAACTGGTTCCAAAGATGGCAGAAAACTGGTCAGAGAGATAGGCAAACGTTTTGGCCTCAATTGACTAGGAATTACCACTTTATCGAGGCTCACAAGCAGTGGCATTTTATAGCCACTAATCTAAGCTTTTCAGAACACCAAAGCATGCCAGATTTTCAGCTTCCTAGCAGATTCTATGTCTTCTATAGTTACTCTTGCTAGGTTGTCCTTTGCCCACCAAGGAAGGCATCCCCTCCTTCCTCTAGAAGCTTCTGCCCTTCCTAGATTCCTCAGCTTGCTTCTAGTAGGAGGGAAGGTATCCAATAGAACAAGACACCTCTACATGCCGTGTAGGACAAGTCACCCCTTCTAGAGGGTGTGCCACCTTCCTGGACCCTCACCTGGCCTTCTAGAAAGTCAAGGAGGAATTCTATAGTTATAGCTAGTTTCTTGGCATCTATTGTTCACCTCCCTTGAGGCAGGGCAGAAATTGATATTGTGGGACTTGAACCCAAGCCCCTGCCTCTGTAGGTGGACACAATGAACCACTAAGCCACTACGGCTTGTCTTTCTAGTGTTCCTTTTTTTGGAGTCACTCCTGCCATGGTGAGGAGCATCAATCCAGCACGTACCCAAGCTCGGAATTTCCGTATCCAATTCTGGAACTTCCGGTTTCAAGTTCAGAACCTCTATATCCAACTTCCGAGCTTCCGTACCCAAGTTTGAAACTTCCGTATCCAAATGTTGAACTTTCATACCAGAGTGAGGGACTTCCGTACCCAAGTTGGGGACTTGCGTACCCAAGGTAGGAACATCCATCCAAGTTCAGGGCTTCTTCATCAAGCTAGGAACTCCCCTATCCTAGCTCAAAACTTCCGTAGCCAAGGTAGGAACCTCCACACCCAAGTTAGGATATTTTGGACCTTAGCTAGGAAATTTCATACCCAAGTTCAAATAATCTGTAACTAAGTTAGGAATGTCCATACCAAGTTCACATTTTTAGTACTAACCTTAGTAACTAATGTACCAAATTTCAGAACTTCCGCACCCAAGTTAGGTTCTACTGTATCCAAGGTCAAAACTTTTGTACCTAGGTAAGGAACGTTCGTACCCAAGTTTGGAACTTCCGTAAACCAGCCAGCAGCTCTCGTACCCAATTTCATAACTTCCATTCCCAGGTTAGGAACTTCCGTACCTAAGTTTGGAACTTCTCAATCTACGTTCTTAACTTCAGTACCGAAGTTAAGAACTCCCGTATCCAGGTTCGGAGCTTCCGTATCCAAGTTAGGAACTCCGGTACCGAAGTTCTTCACTTCCGTACCCAAGTTCAGAATTTGTGTATCCAATATCAGAACTCCCGCACTCAAATTAGGAACTTCCGTATCCAAGTTTGAACTTCCATGCCAAAGTTAGGAACATCCATATCCAAGTTCATAACTTCTGTACCAAATTGTAAAACTTCCACATCCAACGTCAGAACTTGCATATCCAAATTTTGATATTCTGTAACAAACTGAGGAACTGCAGTACCCATGTTCAGAACTTCTGAACCCAAGTTCAGACCTTCAATACCCGAGTTCAAAACATTCGTATCTATGTGATGAACTCCCATACCCAAGGTCGAAAATTCTGCGCCCAAGTTCAGAACTTCTATACCCAAGTGTTAAACATCCATATAAAAGTTTGGAAGTTCCATTTCCAAGTTCAGAACTTCCATACCCAAGATATGAAATTCCGTACCCAAGTTTGGAACTTCCGTCTTCAAGTTTGGAACTCCGGTACCCAACTTTGGAACTTCCTTACCCCAGTTTCGAACTTCCGTAGCCAACTTTTTTTGTTTTGTTTTACCAAGGTTAGGAACTTCGGTACCCAAGTTTGGAGCTTCCATGCCCAATATAAAAACTTCCATACCCAAGTTCAGGGCTTTCATCATCAAGGTCTGAACTTCCACGCCCAATATCCAATCTTCCATAGCAAAGTCCGGAGCTTTTGTTTCCAATTTGAGAACTTCAGTACCCTAGTGGGAAGCTTACATACCCAAGTTACGAACTTCAGTACCTAAGTTAGGAACGTCCGCACCCAAGTTTAGAGCTTCTGTACTCAAGTTGCGTGCGTCTGTACCCATATTTGAAACATTCATACCCAAAGCAGGAGCATGCGTACCCAAGTTCAGGACTTTTGTACCCAAGTTTAGACCTTCCGTACTGAATTTCAGGCCTACCTTTCATAGCTAGGAAATTCTGTACCCAAATTCAAAACTTCTGTACCCAAGTTAGGAACTTCCATACCCAAGTTAAGACCTTCGGTACCCAAGTTCGGAAATTCCATACACACGTTCATAGCTTTTGTATCCAAGTTAGGAAGGTCCATACCAAGTTCAAAACCTCCGTACCTAAGTTAGGAACTTCCGTACCCAAATTCATAATTCCATACCAACGTTAGCAACTTTGGTACCCAAGTTCAGAACTTCCTTGCCCAGGTTAGGAGCTTCCATACCCAAGTTCAGAACGTCCCTGCCCAAGTCTGGAACATCCCTACCCAATTTCATAACTTCCGTACCCAATTCTGAAACATCTGTATCCAACTTAATAGCTTTTATATCTAAGTTTCACACCTTTCTACCCACTTTTGGACCTTCGTATCCAAGTTGAGAACTTCTGTACCCAAGGTCGGAACTTTTGTACCCAAGTTTGGAGTTTCCGTGCCGGAGTTTGGCACTTTTGTACCCTATTTGGGAACTTCCGTTCCCAAGGTCAGGACTTCCATACCCAAGTTTATAACTTCCGTATCCAAGCTCAGATTTTCTCTAGCCAAGTTCAGAACTTCTGTACCAAAGTTCAGAACATTCCTACCCACGTTAGGAGCTTCCATACCCAAGATGGGGACTTTTCTCCCCAATTTAGGAACTTCTGTACCCAACTTTGGGCCTACATTACCATGCTAGGAACCTCTGTATCCAAGTTCAAAATTTCCTTGCACAAGTTAGGAACT
>SZWC01038938.1:0-13362 GCA_023375785.1 Penium margaritaceum
GGGGCTGGGGGGGGTGGTGAGGGGTGGGGGTGGGCCGGGGCCGGGCGGAGTGGGGCGCGGGGGGACAGGGCAGGGCGGGGCGGGGCCAAGCGGGGCAGGACGAAGCAAGGAAGGGGAGCCGCGGGGCAGGACAAGGCAGGACAGGGCGGGGCAGAGCGGAGCAGGCCGGGGCAGGGTGGGGCAGGGCGGGGAGGGGCAGGGCGGTGGGGGGCGGGGCGGGGTTGGGCTAGGCGGGGCATGGCAGGGCGGGGCGGGGTGGATCAGGGCGGGTTGGGGCAAGGCGGGACAACACTACACTCACTGCCTCTTGACCTCCCTCATCAGAGCTCCTCCTTGGATCACGTCTTAAAATCACACAGCCACTGAATCCCATGCACAGCGCTCAGCTGTACTGCACCTACTCACTGCTTCTCAGCGTCCCTCATCGCCGCCTCCTCGCGGAACCACCGCCGCTCCTCGTGCTCGCGGTACGCCACATCCTCCGCGCGCCACTCGCGGTCCTCCGCCCGCCACCGCCTGTCCTCTTCCCGCCACTGCCGCGACATGGACGTGTCCAGCGCCGTCAGCAGCGCCTGCGCCGCGTCCATCGTGCTGCTTGCCATGCCCCTTCTTCTTCCTGTCCTGTTCCTGGTCCTGGTTCTCTTCCTTATTCTTCTTCTCCTCCTCCTCCTCCTCCTCCTTCTTCTTCTTCTTCTTCTTCTTCTTCTTCTTCTTCTTCTTCTTCTGCTGCTGCTGCTGCTGCTGCTGCTGCTGCTGCTGCTGCTGCTGCTGCTGCTGCTGCTGCTACTTCCGCTACTGCTGCTGCTGCCTCTAGTGCTGCAGCTGCTGATGCTGCTGCCGGGACAGGTGCCGCTACTGATGCTGCGGCTAAAACGGCTACCGCTGCTAATGACTATATTGCTGCTGCTGCTACCGCTTTGCCGCCGCCGCCGTAATGGCGTGCCGTTGTTTCTCGTTGGCATCACACCGTGCGGCCTTGGCGCACGAATGTGAGAAAGGGCTTACATCAGCATGACGTCAGAAATTAGGGGCCGAGTGTGCAATCCCCAGAAGATTTAGCCAGTGTCGCGAAGTTTAGAGTGGACGGCTGAAATGGGGGACAGTTTTTCGGCTTTCTCGGAGGTTGATGCAATTCTCGCAACGTCTTGAGAAAGTCAGAACTGTCAGGTTTACAGATACTGAAGACTAAAAATATTTTGTGGCACCACAACAAACTGTCAGATTTGCAAATGAGTACTGCAAAATGGGCATCATTGTAGATGACCATGCAAACTTCTGAAATTTCCAAAACAAGACAAAATTTTGTCAGCTTTGTTAAACTCGTGCCACAACAACACACTCTACAACACTATGTGGCTCTTCTTGAAAGTACATTCGTATGGATTGTTTTGCAAGGCATCAAGAGTTCTCACGGGTCGAGTCTCTAGCTCCTCCTCTGGAGTCGTCGTCGGCATTCGCAGAATGGTGTTCTCAATCTGCGTCAGGGGTTTACCCATTTTGCCGGACTGAGGGGCAATCGTCATCAACGACCCAGAGCAGGAGGACTCGAAGATTTCGAGTCTCTGGAGGCCCATTTCCGTTTCTAACCCTACTCCTGGTTTTGGGACCCAAACCGGGGGTTTTTACCTCAGACTCATGTGTTCGCATGAGTTATTTCATTTATTTTATGTCAAAGTTCATCGTAAACAAACTTCGATTTACGTTTTGCCGTTCTGGCGCAAAATCGTCGCGTGTGAGGCACGCTGGCGATTTCGCTCTCGTCATCTCATCCTCACCCTCGCTCCCCCTATCCCTCGTCCTCGCTTGCTTGTTTGCAAGGAGGGCAAGGGGGGCGAGGGCACGAGGCCACTAGGCCTTGCCCTCAAGGCTCTTGTGGCCCTTCAATCGCCGATCGGGCTGAAGCCGCGATTGGCGGCTTGTGGCTGGCCGGTCGCCGGCTGCGTAGTCGGCTGGCAACGAGCTGGCCGACGGCCAGCACCGCTGACCACCAGCCAGCCCTTGCTGAAGCGAGGGGTGGTGCGTAACCACCCCTTGCTTTAGCGAGGAGGGAGGGCCGAACCGGCCCTTGAGCTACATTCCTCCCCACTTGTTTTGAACGTCTCGGTTCATGAACAAGAAGTAAGATTGTCCACTTGTGAATCATCAACATTGTGAAAGAAATTTAATGATTTCAATCACCAGCCAGACATGAACATGTGCATGGTGCTTGGACCTAAGCTGCAGCTTGTAGGTCAGCACGGCTAGCAGTCTCCCCCCTTTAGGCTGGAGCGTCCACGTGACAACCATGTTTGGCGTCCCCAACCTCCTATGGTCACAGTCTATGAATGCTGCCATGTGGGAATGTTGTTCACTTTTTCTGTGTTCAGGTGGTACCTCCCGCCATGCGTCGATCTGTGCAAGCTGCAAGCTTTCTCTAGTACTCGTTGACCACCCCTGTGGGCGACCGAGATTCAAGCTCACATGTTTTATGTTTATATCCACAACTGGCCCAATGAACGGGGTACTCCCGGACGACGCATGACCGAAGATTCCGCTCTCGGTGCTGGAGTAGGCGAAGGACCTCGTATTGGCCGCCGGTAGCAAGGAATGCTGGTAGTGGCTTAACAGTTCCGTGTGTCATGTATGGAGCCTGCAGACTCACATGAAACACGTCATGTATCTTCATACTCGGCGGAATTAACAATCGGTATGCCACTAGCTCGATGCCTGCCATAATGGGAAACGACCCAATCCACTTTGGTAGAAATTTTCTTACCCCTAACGACTTTAGCCGAAGGTTTTTAGTGCTGAGCAACACTATGTCAACGATGTCAAACGAGACGTTACGGCGACCTTTGTCGGCATATGCCTTTCTGGCTACCGAGCTGCTTGAAGGTGACCCTTCGCCTCCTGTAACAAGGAGTCGATGCGTTCAGGAAAGGCTTGAGCGGAAGGAACATGCCCTCCTATACTGCCACTCTTCACGAATGAAGAGGGTACCACTTGATACCGACCACTGTTTATTACGAACGGTTTGAACTGTGTGGACTTCTTCACCGAGTTGTTCACCACAAACTCTGCCGGTGCTAGGAATTCATCCCAATCATGCGTGGCAGGGTCCACGTACATGCGCAACATCTCATTCAGAGTGCAATTCATGCGCACTTTTTATCCGTCAATTTGTAGGTGAAATTCTGTCGACATTTGTAACTCACTACCGAAGAATTCGTGCATCTTTTGCCAGAACTTACTAACAAGTTTTTGATCTCGATCAAGGATAATGTCGAACGCAAGCCGTGGTACTTTACGACAACCTCAAAGAAGAGACACGCGGTCCCCTCTACGTTCACGTTGGTGGTTGTAGGAATGAAGTGTGTCATCTTCGTCAAAAGATCCACAACCACTAGTATTACAATGTGGTCACACGCCTTGTCCGGAAGTTCAGTAATGAAGTCCACGGGGACGCACTCCTATGGAGTCTGAGGAATGGGAAGCTATTGGAGGAGTCCAGTTGGCTTCTTATTCCTAGCCTTATTTTGAAGACATGGATCGCATGTCATGTAATATATATGGACATCGACACCCCATCCTAGCCACTAACAGTGGTCTGAGAGTGGCTGTCTGGTCTTTCGGGGTCCCACATGACTTGCGACCGACAGGTCGTGGAACTAAGAGATACGTTTTGCTCGAAGGTCTCTCGAGTTTAGCACAACAACTTGTTCTTTGTGCCATAATGTTCTTGCAACCTCCACCAAGCTGTTTTTGTCTAGATTTCAAGAATCGTGAAACCAAAAATCCACAATGTATCGCATCTGGATCTCGTTTACAAAACCATTAAGATGGACAATCTCTCATAGTGGTTGCCGTAGAGGTGCAGGGGGATCTGGTGAGTATATCCTTACTATTGCAATGGCCATACAACACCCACTGACCTTGGTGGTTGCTTTAACTTCCACAGGCTGTCAGCTTAGTGGATCTGCCACATTGATGCATCCTGGCCGATATTCCCATTTGAATAAGAATGGCTCAGGTATTCTCTCCAACGCGCCTGACGTTTTATAGGTTCGGTTGCATTTGAGAAAACACCAATGGATTATGGTCGGTCACGACCGTCACACCCCATTCAGCACCCTTAAGGTAGCAACGCCACATCTTGAAGGCGTGTACTACCGGAAGGAGCTCTTGGTCCCGAGTCGTGTACCACGTTTCTGCGGGGATGAGCTGTCGGCTCTCATGTGCAAGTTGGTGCCCGTTTTGCATGAGGACGGCTCCGAGTCCGAGTACTAACGTATCACATCGCACCTCCCTCGATTGCGATGGATCTGTAAGAGGTAGGTCTGGCGCCGTGGATAGAAGCTCTTTGACTTTGAGAAAACAATTCTCGCAATCAGATGTCCACTCCCAATGCACGTCTTTTTGCGTAAGCGTGGTATGTGTTGGTATCAGGGTGAAATACCCTTATATAAACCGTTGAAAGTAGTGTACAAGGCCCAGGAAAGACCAAATCTGCTCAACATTTTCGAGACGTAGCCAGTCAACAATAGCTTGGACCTTTCATGGATCGACACGGATGCCATTCTTGCGGATGCTGTGTCCAAGGTGTTCAAGCCCATCTTGTGTAAACTTGCACTTGCTCTCATTCGCAGAGAACTTATGTTCCCAAAGGATTGCGAGAACTTTGCGCAAATGTTTTATGTGCTCTCACAGTGATTTGGAAAAAACCAAGATGTTGTCTAGGTGAACCAAGATGATTGTCTGAGTTACTTAGTGAATGTTCGTTTCATTTCTCCTTGGAAGGTTGCCGGAGTATTTGCAAGCTCGAAGCATAACACTCGGAACAGATAGTGTCCCATGTGCGTTTGAAACGCAGTTTTGGGCACATCATCTTCCGTGATGCGGATTTGATGGTTCCCTTGAGACAAATCCAAGGAGAAAATACTTTGGCACCTTAGAGTTTGTCAAAAAGGTCCTCAATCCATAATAAGGGGAATCGATTTTTCACTGTCAGCTTGTTGAATGCCCGGTAATCCACGCACATGCGCAAACCACCATCTTATTTATTCAAAAAAAGGATCGACGTACCGAACGACAAGCTACTGGGCTCGATCCATCCTTTCGAAAGGTACTCTTTGATTTGGCGTTTGGCCTCTCCCCTTTGTGGTGGACTAAGGGGATACATGGGTCTGAACGGAGGAGTCGCCTCCGGTTGTAGGATAATCATGTGGCCCATGTGTCTTTCTGGTGAAAGCCTAGCCTGTGGGTCTTAGAATACATCAAAGAACTCCGCCAATAAAGATCTGATCTCTTGTGGCGTGTCTTCCTTTATGTGGTCTTCCACTTTCTACTATTGAGCCAAGATGTATTGACAACCTTGTCGAATCCGTCTCTTGACCTTTATCCCAAACAAGCTCGTATGGACTTTGAGTTGGGTCGGGGATGATTCCGTTCTCGGAATCAACGTAAAGCGGCATTTTCTTTTTTTGGTGGATCAAACGTTTTGATTTCAAGCACATAAGAGCGTTGTTCTCACGGAGCCAGGGATCGTGTAGAACCACGCCAAACGGGTAAAGAAGGTTGAGTACCTTCAACATGACACAGTATGTATATGACACTATGGATACAAACTTTCACTTTACAAGTACCAATCACAGGTACCGTATGGTTTTCACCAACAACATTTGCGCGATTTGATGGCTCGTACTTCAGGCTCACCTGTTTGGTAAAGGTAAGGCTAACAAAAGAGTCGTTTCACCTAGTGTTAGCAAGTACGTTCACGGGAGCACCAGCTAGGTGTCCTTTGAAATGCATCATCATGTTACCTCCACTCTTCCGAGTGAATAGAGTTGACGATGGCAAGTCGAGTTTGTGATAAACACGGAATCTATAACACGTGCGTCGCAACTCCCATGATTCACCCACTCAAGTCCAAATCTTGTGGGCACGTGTGAATTCGGCTAGCACCTTCTAGTCTTTAAATTGGATTGGGTTGAAGCTGTCGACTAAAGGTACTAGGAACGTGATTGAACTCATTACCTTTAGGGCGTTTGCTTCAATCATTGTGTCACAGAATTCTTGCATAGTGGTCGGTGTCGCCACCACTAAGCATGCACGATCATGCATCTCATTTGAAGATGCAAGGTTTAGTGGGCAATGTTGGCGAGCAAGTATAGAATGTGGTTCAACAAAAAGAGAGATAACAACAGAGAAATTTGAACTCGTCAAAAACCCAAATTGTTTAACATCCTCATCTCAAAACATTAACCCACACTCGTGATATTGTTCTACCCCTGAGTGGTCCCCACTAACGTCACTCTGGGGTGGGGCAAACCCGTCCCATGGCCCTATCCGTTACCAGTGGCGGACCCAGTGCCGAGATCGCAAAGCTCTCCACGGCCCTGTCCGGAGCGTCCTCCCACACCATCCCCATGAGGTGCTGCTGCAGCAGCTAACGCAGCGGCCTCTTGTCCACCACAAATAGCCTCAGGGCTCTGAGCCCTAAAGCGGCCTGGCTGCATGCAGTTTTGGCATAGCGCTTTGGGGAAGGCTACATTGCAACACTCACGCGCCGCCTGCAGCTCAAAATTCTCGCGACTGTGCTTGTTGTAAGGGCCCTTCTGTCCACTAATCTTCTTAGCTAGAGGGTTTGCAGACTGCTTGTCCTTGACCCTGCCTTGCTTTCTAGCTGACCCATCAGCCCTTACAACGTCCATGCACATGTCGCGGCCTTGCTCTGCATCCGCGTTCGTCCATGCATTAGAGAAGTGCTTTGGGTTCGCCAAATGCACTTCATACATGTAGTCACGCAACACCCTCTTGCTTGTCCAAGCTTGGCCAATGGCTGTCGTGGTGGTCTTGTCCTTTAACTTCTCGTTGTGAAGACCATCATGCAAGTACTCGATTAACATGAACTACGGATACTTAAAGGTCTTAGTCCCATGACACTCGATGAAGCTTTTGGCTTCCTCAACGAGTGCGGTAAAGTCGCTCATGTAAGATGTGAGCGAGCTGTCCAGTTGCCTGAAGTCCTTGATCTGGTGGAAGGCGCGCTGCGCTTCCTCACGTTGGGTGCACTTCTTGCGCATGATCGCGTAGAAGACCTCCCACGTCATGGGTTGCTACTCAAGGTGCGGCTGTTGTGTAGTCCACTCCTTAACAGGAACCTTGAAGAGTTTGTTTTCAAGCCACGTCGTAGCAAGGTCGCCCCACTAGCTGAGTGGAGCCTTGTGGACATGTACAATGTGCTCTATGTGATTCAAGCAGTCGGTCAGCTTCACGCCCTTTTAGTAGATCTCCACACTATGCAGGAAGGATGTGAACAAGACCGACCCCAAGGTCATCGAGGTAGGCAAGTCGTTGCTTCCACTTGAAGTGGCATCTGCAACTGCGACATGGTGTGCTTGCTACTACATCGGCACATGGGTCACACTATGCAACGCCTTGTCGAGGTTGTTGCATCGGCGGCTTGCCTCATGGGCGGCCAGGTGCTGTAGTTGGCGATCACTGTCGAGGTTCGCGATGCTCTGCCCGACGTGGGCTAGCAAGTTGGCGAACGCAAAAATGAGCTCTGATATCGTCAGAACATCGGTGATAGCCTCTAGGGCCTCGATTTGTCCGTGTACCCTTACCCACTACAAGAGGGTACGGTTCGCGTACACGGCTCCAAGGAGTCCCACCTTTTAGAGGAGACTGTCGTCGGCAACGACGCTTGAGTGGGCACTACCTTGCCCCATTGCGGCCACATTATAGGAAGAGGGGTCCGCCCCCATTCCTCTGAGTGGTTCCGTATCTCCACAGTCCGTGATGATCTTGAGTCAGCCTGCCGCCTCAACAACAAGCTTCGCGAGCGTATGACGGTCATCGCAAATTGCCTTTGCGGCAACGTTGCGCGACTCATTCATGCGGGAACTCCTCGTGTGGGTGCTTTCAGTGCCCTTGATGCTCTCGGTAATCTCGCTGCCATCTGCAGCTTCAGGCGATTTGGCAGGCGCTTTGCCCTTCTCGAGCAATCGGCTTGAGTTCACCGCACGATGATGGCGATGGTCTTGACTCTCGTTGCCTCTGCCATTGTCGGCGTTGTGCCCTTCGTCGAGGTCCTCCACCGCGGGATCCTAGGAAGCAACTAGGATTTAGGGAAACAGAAAACAACAATGCAAGGGAAGAACAAGAAGTGTGAGTACTGCTCACAAAACTAGGAGAATGAGCAAGAGAAAATGCAAATACAAAGTCTAGAAGAAAAATACTATTTTTCTTTTTCTCTTTTTGTCTTCTTGTCTTCTGGTCTTCCTTTGTCTCTCCTTGCGTCTTCTTGGCACAACTTGCCCCCCCTTGGAGGCGCCTTTGTTGTGCTCCTCGGCAATGTCACAGCCTCTAAAGATTCTCCAAGGAGCGCTTTCCTTCTTTTTCATTTTCTGTCAGGCCGTGAGAGTTTATGGTATTTGAAAAAGGCGTTGCCCCATTTTTAGGTTGAAGAGGAGAGAAAGGAGCCTTGAGAAGAGGGGAAAAGTATGATGTTTTGGGGATGGGTACTCCTTATCCTATCTCAAGACGTTTCCCTTAGCCCACTTAGATGGAGAAGAGACAATAGAGAAGAAGCCCCAAAAAACACAACTCTTCTCTAGATTCCTAACGCACTTTACGGCGCTTCAAACGGTGAAGTGTGGATGCCGTATTTCATTCTCGTGTTTCTATTGCTACTTGTAGCTACCTGCGGCATTTTATGTATGTCGTAGCCGCCGTTTCCGTCAAACTCTTGGTTACGGGGGTCGTTTGGCTTTGAGAACAAATGTAACGAAGCCAATCGCCAGCTCCTACTCTGACGTTGTTGTCAGAGTTTGCATAATGGCGTTCTTAGAACATGTTACGGGTGTACATCCGTTCGTAAGATTGAGGGGCAATCGTCATCAACACCCGAGAGTAGGGACAATCAATTGTTTTGAGTCTCTGGAGGCCCAATTTCGTTTTTAACCATACTCCTGGTTTTGGAAATCAACCTAGTGGTTTTTACCTTGAACTCGTGTGTTCACACGAGTTATTTCGTTTATCATATGTTGAAGTTTGTCGTAAAGGAACTTTGATTTAAGTTTTGCCATTCCGACGAAAATTTGTCGCGTGCGAGGCACGTTGGCAATTTCGCGCCAGTCCTCTCTTCCTCACCCTTGATCCCCCTACCCTCGTCCTCGCTTGCTTCTTTGGAAGGAGGGAGAAAGGGGGCGAGGGCACAAGGCCACGAGGCCTCTTCCTCGAGGCCCTCGTGGCTGCTCAGTCGCCGATCGGGTTGAGGCCGCGATCAGCGGCTGGTGGCTGGCTGGCCGGTGGCATGCCAGTCGCTTGGCCGGTAACCGGTTGTCTAGCCGGCTGGCAATGAGCTGGTCGGCAGCCAACAAAGTGCTGGCCGCTGGCAAGCCCTCGCTATCGCGAGGGATGGTGCGCAACCACCCCTCGCTTCAGGAAGAAGGGAGGGCCAAACCGGCCCTACCACTTCAAGAGTGATGTCACTTTAGAAAAAAGAAAATAAAATCATCATTTGTAAGAAGCACACTCGCCCAAAAATTTGTCTCATCTCGTCTCCATAAATCTTTCTTGACACGAAGACGAGACTAAGTTGTGGGACGGTGTCTTTTGCATTACACATCATATTTTGTTTCATTATGATGTTGTAGGCTGATACCACTCTTCAAAATTCACAAATGCTCTGATATATATATTTTTAGTGAGAAAAAAACATCTTGTCTGTAAGGAACCTTTCTATGATGTTTGCAGATATGGCAAAAGATTGATGAACTTGAGATGAACAATTCTAACATGAAAGATGAAATCTCTATATTTAAAATATTTTTATGTTCACTTGTGAAAGTTTAAAATTCACACGTTAATGAGTGATTTTGAAGATATGCATTTATTTAAAAAACATATGAAAAATTTGTTTGCCCAGACAAAGCGTTGATGGTTTCTTGTCGGTATAAATGAGCCAAAAAGTATTACAACATTCTCTCAAACCTTACTTAAATTCCATGACCTTTAGGTTTTGCAAGAGAATTCGTGTTCATGATGAATTTTGGCCATGAACATCATAACTTCATCCATAACTTCTTCTATGGATGTGTGATCAATGTGAAATCAAAGGAGGTCCATGTTAACTCCTTATCACGTGTAGTTTCTTTGTGGTGACCACATTTCTTGGAGTAACGATCCACAAAAGGTAATCTTTTGTCATTCAATCTATCGCAAGCCAGATTTTCAAATTATTTTGTAGACATTATATTTGTTGAATTTGAGCATGGCTCTAGCAAATGTAGCATTGAAAAAAACATTAGTACATGAAGTAAGCAATGGCTTGTTGAAAATTCTAACAAAATCAATGCTGATCATTATTACGAAAACTGAAATCAACTCCTAGCATTCAATTGTGATGTTGGTGAGGCAACAAGGCACCACATGAACCCTTGTAAATGTTTATTCACCCTTCTCAGGCATAGCATAGTAGAGGTTATGGTTGTGCATGTGCTCTCACACCAGAGCATTAGCAACCCTTTTTATGGGGTAGCATTACAAGTTGCCAGACAAATATCAGACTTTCTTTACTTATCTCTATAATAGAAAAATCATTATGTAAGATTTGGTCTTACAAGAAATGTTCGTTATAACATACGCATTGGATGATTAAAAAATTCAATTCATAGATTGTACATTAACTAAAACAGTTCATCTAAAGGCAAAACAACCACCTCGTGCCCTTTGGCATGTTACAAATACTGTTTTCTTTTCAGTAATTTGACACACATCCAAAATTTGAGAAGGTTTTAACCTTGAATTTGTACGTCAAAATTCCATTAAATGTTATTTGTTACTTTTTAAAGAAATAGCCTTGTGTAATAAATGGGTAATTTCACTTTTAGGTTATGCCATTTGTACGTAAATACTATTTTGTGGATTTCATAGCATCATGAAAAATGTTGTGTTACACATCTTCACGGGTTTATTGTCATTGAACTTGATGAAATAGCTTTGCACATGGAGCATCTTGGAGAGGATCATGGTGCAATTCCCCACTTTGAAGAGGAAATGTCAATTAAAGACTCTCAAGAAGCGACCTTGCTTTTTGTTTGACCATGTTTTTGGACCAAAACAATGACACATGAGTTTGGAAAAAACTTGCTGAAAGTGGAGGCGATTGATGATGGGCCAACTTCCACAATCATTTTGGATGGCATATTATTTGTAGGATTGTGTAAGTAGTGATGTGATTCATTCAAGATTACGTTAAAGTGTTGAAGTCTCCTTCTAAAGTCACTCGTAAGACTTTTGAGTGGAATGAGGGAGATACCAAAGAGGAAGTGTTTAACACTTTGAGAACTTCTATGAACTTGGGAGTAGCCTTACAATCTAGAAGGTTTTGATATGTTTAATTGATTTTCCATAGGGCGTAATAACTCGGATACTCGCACCGCGCTAATTATTTCGCTGGCATACTCGCGAGTCTAAATTCTGACACGTCATACCCACATATTTAAAAAATGAACAATGTATCCGGCATGGCGACGAGGGTCATGTGACCATCGCTTGATCGCGACCTTCACTCCCTCGCAAAATCGCAATGGAGCGATGACCCTCTTATTTTTTTTCTTTTTTGGCACGTAAACCCCCAATTACGATTTAGCGTTTGTTATGTTTTGCACGGATGCAGCCCATAGAAAACATAAAACCCTACATCAAAATAGGGGGTTTATGCGTCGAAAAAGAGAAACAAATAAAAGGATCATCGCTCCATCGCGATCGAACAAAAATGCCCATTTCAATATCCGACATTTTTTCCTATGGCACACAAACCAGCTTGGTTTGCATGCTAAATACTTTCAGATCCCGCTTCGAATTACATTTGGTGTTCAGGGTTTTTTTTATGCGGGCATCTACTAGGCCTCGCGGTAGCAGGGCCCAGCAGATGCCGTCGCTTTGTATAGGTGTCTCGGATCCGGCATGAAAACCCTACGCAAACCCCACGCAAACCCCTCCCTTGAACAATCAAACACCTCGAAAGAGGGGTTTGTGATTGTTCGAGGAGCTTGATGACGTTGGCATTCTGACGTTGCCTTTCATGTAACAACGACATAGCTTTTTGCGTGGATGAGTTGTCCCTTTTTTTCGACTTGTGGATATTGCTGCTTTAAATAGGTCCGTTTTGGGCACGCCGTTCTAGTTTTTTAGGGTGCGGGCATGCCCGTTTTAGTTTTGGATATGTTGGGTATCTAATCTTTCCGCCCTTTCTTTACGTAAACTATTGGTGTAAAAAATGAATTTAATAGTGACATGCATCTACATTATGAAATGCCCATGATTTTGCCATGGATTTTGTTGAAGCAATCATCATGGTTTAACAGTGCATGCTTGACTTGGCATGATTTAAACTTAATCTTGTTTTTACAAGCTCTACAATTCTTACACTTGTCACCTAATTTCACTGAATGCTATTGATGAATTAGTCAAGTTTCTTAGTTTTCTTTGTGGATAATTTGACCTGATAATCCTGGTGTGAGCCTTATCTATAGCACATGCGATGGGTCTGTTTGGAGGAAGAGTATTTAAGGCTTCCTGGTTTCCTAGCCTACCGGAAGCTCCGCCCTGGTTGCGATGGTCGGCACCGTACACCGACCCGAACGATTGGGCTGTCGTTTTCACGCCCAGGCTCGATTGGCCGTCTCACATTTTTAGAGTCTTGAAATCTTTAGCGGATGGCTTTGACCGTCTTTTCTCCCCTCTAGTTCGATCGGAGGTCGTGTTCTCTAGACCATGGTTGATGCTAATGAGCTGATGACAACTCAACGAGTGAATTAAGCATATTTGAAAAGATTCAGAAAAAGCGCGCCGTTGTAGTCGCGTCGTCATCGCTGCCTATAGCTGTGGGCTATTATGTTATATCGGAGTATGGCTTAGGTCAGTCATCTCTGACCGTCACGTATTTAGAAAACTACCTTTTGGATCTGGCTCTTGTCATACATACCTGCCATCGTTATCGTAGCCTGTCATGGCGACTGGTCAGGTCGTCGCCGCGGACAAGTTTGCCCTTTCTTTGTTCTCTGCAACATTTAATCGGTTCTCATCTATGTTCCGCTGAGCGGAATAATGTTAATCCTGGGTAGAGTGTGGATACGCAAACAGTGGCCGTATGCGGACTCTCCTTGTTAATTAAGCTCAGGCTATGTAGTGTTTTCAGTCTCGGAAAACCGTTGGCACTCTCGAGGCTCCTCGTGTCGTCTTGCTGGCAGCGAAGACATACATGGGGTTAGCTAACCGGGACAAGAAGAGAACGGGATTCTTTAATAATCGCGACGTCGATGGGGTTACTTAGGACTTAGGCGTATCGACGATCGATTAAGTGACCCCATCGGA
>SZWC01038944.1:0-13357 GCA_023375785.1 Penium margaritaceum
ATATACATATACATATACATATACATATACATATACATATACATATACATATACATATACATATACATATACATATACATATACATATACATATACATCTATGTATACATATACATATACATATACACATACATATACACATACATATACATATGTATATACATATACACCAAACGGAATTGATGCTTGTTACGCCAAACGGAACATAGAAGGTGCACAAGTAGAAGTTTCAAGGCAGTAAACGATTTAGAATTGGTGCACTTGAGCATTTTACAATTCGTGTTAAGTGTTCTTTGATGACAAGTGTCAAAGTAAAGGAACATGTACATACAAGTGTCAAGTTATGGATGAAGCATAGTTGGGGTTGTTGGGTTAAGGGACACGTGCAGAGTCGTGACGTGAGTGGTCGGATTCAAGAAGGTCTGCTAGAATTCAGAGTTTTTGGCATGATAGTAAAGATGCAAAATGCATCTACATAAATTGAGATTTGTCGTGGTGCGTCGAGAAGTCGACCAAAAGGTCATGATACTTCTGTCCGTAGGTTTTCAAGAGTGTTCAAAACTGTCAAAAGGTTTGAGAACGTCCACTCCACTTAGGGTAGGGTGGGAGGCCAATTTTCCCTCAACCATCGGAGCAGGTACTGCTGTGTTCACAATGGGATGGGCTATTTATTAAATTACATCAATGCCCAATCGGAAAGATTAGGGACTCTTGTACAACTTGTATGTAATGTTTCCCCCCCTTTTAGCCGCGACGTCTCAACGCGTGTATAGATGTGGCTCGGTGACTTCGGTAGCAGCCGTCGATGAAATGATTGACGTCTCGGACATTGTCGTAGGGATCCAAACAGTTATGCGTGGCATCTTAGCCGTCCCACTTGACGAGAGGTTCTGTCTTCTTGCCTCATCGTTGATGACGTACTCTGTCTATTCGTCCACTCGGAAGGGAGGCATAAAAGCAACACCTCTGCTTGGGAAGTTTGTTCCGGCGTCTTGATGGTGCTTGATTCTACTCACATGGAACACCGGATGAACTTGCATAGTGTCGGAAATTCCGATTCGTACAACCACGGGGGCTTGCATGCGCTCAATTTCAAACGGTCCCAACCATTAGGGTTTGAGCTTCAAAAAGTCGGATCTACGGAGCTTGATGTTTGCGGAGCTGAGGAGAGTTTTGCCGTTTGTGGCAAAGATATCGTTGCTGTGATGTCATTCAGTTGCTCGCTTCATCGCTGCTTCTGTCTTTGTAAGTGTTTACCATGCTTTCTCCCAGATGGTGGTGAATTATTTGCGTTGAACATCAACTGAAGGAATGTTGCTGCAACATTCCAGTCTACTTGGTGTGGCGGGAAGTTTCCCATACACCAATTCAAATGGAGTTTCACCCATTGCGTTGCAAACTGCCAAGTTATATGCAAATTTGATGGTTGGGAGTTTTTGTGCCCAATTCTTCCCATGAGGTTCGCATAGTGTTTGGAGAATCTTTTTCTGTGTTTTATTTGTTTGCTAGGTTTGACCATTTGTTTGGGGATGAAACGCCGTCAAAAGTTCAATTCTGCTGCCAAAGTGAGTCATCAGTTCACGTCCAAAACGGCTAGTAAATCAACCATCTCTTTTGCTTGTGATGGTTCTCGATACACTGTGTAGCTGTACAATGTTGTCTAGAAACAGCCGTGCTCTTCCCTTGGCGGTGACGGTGGTCGTTTTTGGGATGAAGTGGGAAATATTGGAAAGCCTGTCGACCACGAGGGTTGCGTTGTATCCCTCAAGTGTGACCGGTAATCCTGTGATGATTTCCACGGAGATGTGTGCCCATGGTTCCGTTGGAAAAGGGAGCGATTGCAGAAGTCCGGGTGGCCTCCTGCGACGAGATTTTTGTCGTTGGCAAGTGTCGCTGGTCTTCCAAAAGTTGGCCACGTCGGATTGCATCTTGTCCCACCAATGGTTTTTTGCCAGCTTCTTCAACGTCTTGTCCTCTCCAAAGTGTCCGCCTGTTCCGTGCCGTGGCACTCTTCAAACAGCATACGACAAAGTTTGTCGTTCGGGTGAACGACCACGGCAAGTGAAGCGCCGTTGCTAGTAGAAGATTGCTTTGATTTGCTTTATCATATCTGCCGTGCTGGTCGTAGCCCCGTGTGAAAAGTTGCTGAAAGTACATGTTTTGTTGAAACTGTAGCATTCCCAAGTCAGCCATAAAGTCTGGTTGGCGTCTGAATGCGTCTGCCGCATTCATTCTGCCTGGCTGGTACTCGATTTCGTAGTCTAACCCGGATTGAAGGAAATCCATCCACAGGGTTTGAAATCGGCTGAGATTCGGCTGCATCTTTGAATGTTTTAACGCATGGTGGTCGGTACGCACAATGCATCGACGACACTTGAGATAGCATCGCCACGTCTTGAACGCGTGCACGACCGCCAACATCCCTTTCTCTTTTGCTACGTGGTTGAGTTCTGGTCCTCACAGGTTTCAAGACATGTAGGCAACCAGTTGTTTGCCTTTGCCATTTTCTTGCAAAAGAATGGCACCAATGGCTTAGATTAATGCATCCGTGGCAATGATTTAGTCAACCGTTACATCGGCTAATCGTAGGGTTGGCGCCGAGGTCAAAGCATTCCGCAAAGCGGTGAAAGCTTCTTGTACGCTGTCTCCCCACCACCACTCGTTCTTTTTTTGAGTGAGTTTGGAAAGAGGCACTAACACTGGAGCGTATTCCCGTACGAGTTGCCGGAAGTAAATGCAAAGTCCAAGAAACAACTAAATTTCTTGAACATTGGTCGGCATTGGCCAATTCGCGACCGCTGCCACTTTTTTCGAATCCATGATGATCCAGCCATGGTTGATGACGTGAGGAAGAAAGTCGATCGAATGACAGCCGAAGTCGCATTTCAAAAGTTTTCCAAATAAATCTTTCTTTGAGAACTTTTTGAAGATGTCCATTGTGCTCCTCCAGGGTGCGGTTGTCCACCAGGATGTCTTCAACATATACTAGTATGGGATCGTCAAGGTACGGATGGGAAGTGTCATTCATTGCCACCATTAACATCTCCGGGGCATTTGTGAGTCCAAACGGCATGACAGTGAACTCGACGTACACATAGCGAGTTCTGAACACCATCTTCTTGATATTGGCATCTGCCATGCGTACTTCGTGATATCCGTTTCGTAAGTCGATTTTGATGAAAATCCGGGCCCCTCGGAGTTGACCGAAACGTTTGTCACCTTGGGGAAGAGGGTAGCGGTTCTTGATGGTTGCATCATTCAACGCCCAGTAATCCACACACATCCGCATCTTGCCAGTCTTTGTTTTTACGAATAGTGATGGTGCGGCCTATGGTGACGTGGATGGGCGGATGAACCCCTGACCGAGCATCTTGCCGGGCTGCTTTTCTAG
This sequence comes from Penium margaritaceum, assembly GCA_023375785.1. Lineage (NCBI taxonomy): Eukaryota > Viridiplantae > Streptophyta > Zygnematophyceae > Desmidiales > Peniaceae > Penium > Penium margaritaceum. Next base: position 3,392 of record SZWC01038944.1, read on the forward strand.
CTCGGTCAGCTCATTATTGCTCATCGCATAGGCCTCGTGAATAGTAGATCTGCTACCCAACTTCAGCTAAATTCAATGGTCGATGTCTCGTTGAGGAGGCAGAGTGTTTGGGAGTTTGTCGGGGAAGACGTTCGCAAACTCCTGGATGAGGGTTGCAAACTCTTTGGGTATCATCTTCAACTTTGTCAAGGTTGATGAGGCTGATGAGGTCAATGATGAGTGAGCTACGATTACTTCTGCTTCTTCCATTGGCTCGAGAAGTATGAGTCACGTACAAGTTCCACATCGTATACAGTGCTTGGCCATGTTGAGCGGTGTCGGCTGCACAGGTTGTCGCTTTTGGGCTTATAGGGCTTCCTCTACTGCTTCCACCTCTGTTGCTTTCATTTTCGGCTCCTGTCCCGCATGCGGAAGTTCGTGTTTGGCGCCGTTGATCTCCATGTAGGCATAGTTGTTGTTATAGTTGACCTGATTGTGCCGAGGATGTTTTTGTTGTCGCTCATTGGACATGACCTCCGGACCATGACATCCCGTATATCTCCCACTTGTAGTCGACGGTTTCCCCTTAAGCACCCTTGTTTTGGTCTACAAACCCAGTTTGTGAACTATATCATTGCTCACGAAGCTTTGTGGAGACCCTCCATCCAATAGTAGCAGTACCATCCTGTGACGTTCGCATCCTTGAGGATGAACTTTTAGCAGTATCGCCGGTTGGTCGTCCTCATACCCCTCGTTGAACTTTGCTATTAGAAACCCTTTAGGGCAATGTAGGCCGTTAAGATGAGTGATCTTTTGGTGCAGATTGCTCCTGAAGGACAAGATTTGTGCCTTTCACTCCTGTCCTCTGCCGTTTCCTGACTGATTTTTCTACAACTTCACCCCCTTTTTGCCTGCTTCTTGCTCCAAACATTGTGAGCGATGTGCCCAGATTTTCCGTAGTTGTAAGAGGTTTGCGTATCTCTCTGGTTGACAGCATCCACTTCCATCAAAGTGGAGGAGTCTGTCGACTGGTTTTTCCCGATTCCACGATAACTGTGGTTAGGAGGTTGCCCACTATAGGATTCCTGGATTTGAGCATTGTAGTCGGCATTGTCGATCCTTTCTGGTGCTGCGATCATCCGCGACAAGTTATTCTGGATGCCGAAAACAGTGATTGCTCACCAGATTTCTCGCTTGAGGCTGTTGTTGCAGTGAAAATAGAGTTCATCGGGGGCGATGTCTGCTCCAGTGATGATCTTGCAGAATCTCCACATGTACTCCGCCACACAAGACTGCAGACATAGGCGCTGGAGCTTGTACCATGCATTGGACTTCTTTTTTTGTCATCCAAAAAGTGGAAGCATCGTGTACAAAGATTCATTCGAGTCTGTTGGTAGCGTAAGTGCAACTTGCCACTGTGAGTTGATGTGCTCCAAGGGTAGAATGCATGCGATCAGCGATGAAAGACGGGAGCTGTGGGTCGTTGATGAGACCTTGTTGGTCTCCTACTGCCGTTGGATGGTCTTTATGTCGGACCACCAACTTAGCGTCGTGCCATGCAAAAGCGCGGCCGTGAGGTAAATTTTCTTTTGATCGTTGTTGACCCCAACAGCGGTGAATTACACCACCAAACTCTTCAGCCACATCCAAATTCTTGGTTCTTCTGAGTTTGCAGGATCAAACGGTTCTGCCGGCGTCGGAGGAGTTTTGAGTTCACTCAAGAGTTGGGAGTTTCTCTCGACGAGCACCGCTTCACGCACACTTGCATTGCGAAGAGCCTCCATCGTGATGTTGAGTTGTTGGAGCAGGTGGTTGTTGATTCCTTACAGTGTGGAGATCATGTTCGCCAGTTCCTTGTTCATCCGCGCTTGTCGTCCAGTACCACCTATCGTCCGTGCTGTCGTCGTTGAGGCTGTCAGTTGGGGCGGCTGGTTCATTGCCGTTGGATCCATGACTTGATTGGTTGCCGAAGCCGTAGGGGTTGTCCCTGCTGCCGCAAAGCCTGCCATGCCAGCATTTGCTATCACGTCAGGGTTTGCATGCATTGGAAGCATCTGTTCCTCCATCGCCGAAGTCGTCTCCCAAGAACCGCTGCTGGTCGTTAGTTGCGCTTGCTCACCTTATGTTTTTTTCGCAAAGTCTGCGAAGTCATGACGTGCAAGATGCGCTGACGGCTGGTGGGAAGTAGTCCTCTGGATGGGTAGATTAGTTGGATGCCTCTCCAGTACCACTGCGCTCAGATACCAAGAGTTACGCCAAAACGAACGTAGATGGTGCACAAGTAGAACTTGCAAGGCAAAACACGATTTAGAGTTTGGGGCACTTGAGAGATTTGTAATTAGCAGTAACTGTACTTCGATGACAAGTGTCAAAATGATTGAACATACATAGAAAGGTATCGAGTTAAGAATGAAGCATCGTCGGGGTTGTTGGGTCGATTTTTTAGCGACAAGTGCGGAGTCGCGACGTGAGTTGTTGGATTTGAGAAGGTCTGCTGAGAAGTCGGGGATCTTTTAGAATTGACAGTGAAGATGCGAGATGCATCTTTATGAATTCAGGTTCGTCTCGGTGCGTCGAGAAGTCAACCAAAAGACTGTGATACGTCAGTTTGTGAGTTTGCGACAGTGGTCGAAACTGTCGGAAGGCTTGGGAATATCCACTGAGGGCGGGGAATTTGGCCAGTTTGCCCTCGACCGTCGGAGTGAATACCGGTGTCTTCGTGACGGGATGTGCTGTTCGTGTAATAACAGAAACACCCACTTGGAAAGATTAGGGACTCGTGTACGTATGGTACGCAGCAAAAACGACTGAAGTGAATAATCATAACAAAGGCAAGTGTGTGTTTCAACGGCGCATAAGCAAGAAACTTGAGCCAATCAATCTGAATCCTACTCCATAACGCATATGAACATAGTTGATGTCAAGACCCGTTATCAGATAATTCACCAATCAGACATGCTGATGTAACTATCTGCTTTAATGAATAGAATTGTTTTGCAAAGGCCTACGGGTTTCACTTTGCAAAGGGTACCTTCCTACCAGCTTTGGCTCGAGTGGATACCTTCCTAAACAAATCCAAAACAACTGCCGAATCAAGCAGCTGAAGTGGATGATCGGATGCGCAGTGGACGTAGGTGTGATATGTTGAGTCATGGTTGTAGAAGACAAAATTTCAATCATTTCACCAAGCCACATCGAACCACGTTATAACTTTAAGTTTATTGATTGCAGCTATTTGTCCATGAAAAAAGTAAACAGATTCTTTTGGTATAGCATTGTTTCAGAAGAATAGCAATCACCAGGTGGCACACAGCCATCCAACAGCATGGCGCCTCAACTGTTGGCCTTTCCTTTTGTTTCTTTTATTTTTTGTGTGGCTAGGACAGCCTTGGAGGTGAGGGAACCTATCCTGCACCCGTAAAGACCAGGGCCTTGAAACGGAAGCCTTGTTATCCCCCCCGTGCATAAAGAGGCGGTTTGCAAAATCACGATTCTTTGCAAGGTTGTCCCCGTAATTCACGAAATCTGTCATCTATAGACTTATCTTTGCCTACGTGTAGCGGTTATCCTTGAAATTCATCAATATCATAGTTCTAGAACTATGCTGGCACTAGTTTTAGAACTATGTTATGAACGATGGCCGGAGCATCAACAGAAGCCGAATTCGAGTGCACAAACGGCTGCGATGGTACACATCTGCTTTCACACCAAATGCTTGAATTTTGAGGATTTTAAATCTCATCAGAGCTCACTTGGACCAGAAGAAGGCCTGCCACTGCACGTTCTGTCTCGTGGATCTTGGACCTTTATGCAAGCACATTGGTCCCCGTTTGAAGTTGACACGTCACCATGCGCTGGACGAACTTGCCATCCTTCATGGCAACAAACCCTTGATAGATGAAAGCACTGGCCAATCATCAATGAACTCTACTTTGTAGTTTGATGTCATTGATGATTGTTTGTAGCTATCCTGTTTTGGCGCAACAAACCAATCGATAGATTTCAAGGGTCCCGGTTGGAGGCCCAATAAGATACTTATATTGCAAAAGCTTTCAGACTCCGACTGAAGGCCTTTCCACTACATTAGGATGTGTAACAGCATTGCGGATATCTGAAAATAGGTGAATGTGACTCCGAGTCGAAGGCGTGTCAAACTAGGCACCTCACGCAATTTCATAAAACTGTTTTTGGGGCCCTTGGTCGTGACTGAATTCTGTTCACGTGTCTTGCATGCCAAAATGGCAATGTGTGATCCTTTAAATGCCTTACATTGCGTTCCTTGACCTAAGCAATCAAACATTATCAAAAAAACTGAGTCAGAGTAGCAAAAGTGTTGAATAATTTTGCCCCTTGTTCAGTGTTGTAGGACAAATGAGGAATGCTTTGCCCCTTGTGGAGGTGCAACCCCTGGATCCATTGTAGAGTGACTCAACTATGCTCTGTTTTGTGTGAGATATGACCTTTGATTACACCATGTGGGTGAGTGGTTACCTTAGCCATTTTATTGGTTTTGGCCAAGTGAGAGGTCATGAGTTCGATCTTGGTTCCATGCACATATTTTTTGCCATGGAAGCTTCCAAGAAAGAAAGTGCATGACTTCTTGGATGCTACATGGTTGGCCTGTCACCTTGACACTGGGATGCTTATGTGTCAAGCCCACAGTGCAAGTCTATTGGTGATGTGGCTGGTTCAGGCCACTTCCCAGGAGTATTCTTTTGAGTTCTGGGACTGGATAGACAGGTATGAAATGACTTGTCTTGCATGCCGACAATACACCCTTGCTTGATGCTCTCTTGCGTTTTTTTGACTTGATCTCTTCTTGAGATTTAATGCTAAGGCGTGAGTACTCTTCAAGATGAAGTGTATGCCTGATTAAGCTTGGGGTGCATGACACATGTTAACAAATGAAGAAGGTGTTGAAACCTTTGTGAGATTTTCCGGATTCGCAGCTTCTCTGCCAGAGGTGGTTAGCTCAGTAGCTAACAAAAAGGGGTTCCAAGATTACTCTTGAAATAATTCACAAAATCCATAAACCTTTTCCATGAAAAACTTATGTTGGATGACGTCAACATCATTAATTCTTTTCTAGAATTGATCCCAATATCTTCGTATTGTAGCAATCAATGGCTTGATATCACCTAATGATATTTTACATTGGGAATCTTTGTTCTAAATCAAAACTGTAATATCTTGAATAATCCAATGCAANTGCTCATAGCATTAGAATGAGGATGTACGATCCCGTATCGGCTGTAAGCATAAATGCATAATGGTTCTGTGGACTATTCCACGCTGTAGGAGGAAAGGTGCCACTTGATAATCGTTGAAGTCTCCTTATCTCTATGCCATCTTTCATTTCCGTGCTTTGTGGGACACCTATGTCAAGATTACGTCATCCGGCATTGGTCATCCCCAAAGTTTGGTTCTTGTTGTTAACATGTATAAAGAATGCAGAGCTTTGAGTAAAGACTGGTACTGAACCCGGCATACTATACATGTTTATCCTATTTTGTTACCTCGGATTCTTCTAGACAAAGATGAGGAATAACTGAGATCAAGGATTTCAACTTGACCAAAGTGTTACATCTTCTACGCACAAGAGTCCCGAAAATCTGCGAGTGGGTACTTTTGTCATTATGTTTGTGGTGGATCGTGCAACAACCTCGAGATGTTTATGTCAATCGGTCGAGAAAATTGTCGCCCCTTGCCCTGACCTCTGGGTTTCCGTTCCAGTAGGTTCTAAAAGCTTTGACCACTTTCCAGAATGGTCGACAGAAGTGTTGTGAACCATGTCGATATTTTAGTATAATCTGTTCAACTTCTCAATGGAGATAGTACTTTACATGACCACACCTTGATATTCTCTAAGCCCCCAAAGTTCTCAGTGGGGCTTTCTTGAAGCAACCACTCATAGCGCGACCAAGCACGCGTTGCTCGGCGTAAGCGCCAAGGACCTAACATATGTCTCATTTTAATTATTTTCATTGTATATATGTTCTCGACTCACTCCACACTTCTCATCAAAGTACATTTACTACTTAGAACAAATCATCCATTTGTTCCAATTCCTCAAATCTTCTGAAGTCCCACACCTCATCCCCGTGAACCACCTACGTTCCGCTCGGCATAAGAATTTGTATCAGAGCACAATGTTTCTGGGGGGGAAACTGGCACATGAACTCACTGGTGATAACCTTACACAAGTCTTTTGCGCATCTTCACCATTCACAAGATGGTAGACTTTGCAACAACGATGGTGAATGAAGCAAGTGCATCCAATGAAGAGCACTAGTCACAGACAAAGACTTCGGTGATGGGGGACTAGATGCACGCGAAAACCGACGCCCTTCAGATAAACTGGACAGCAACGGCAACCTTTGTAACAAATTGCACAACACCGACAAACCTGACGGCGAACCAAGTGATGGACCCCTTGGGCTCGGCAAATCCTCTGCCCCCACCGCCGCTTGCCGGTTCAGCATCTGGAACGAAGGGAGGCACCAGTCGACAAGCTTGAATTAATGAAGACTTGTACAAGAAGCTGTTGGAACTTGGTAGCCTGAGCACCCATATGCTACAAAAATTCAATGCGGTGATGGAGAAGCTTTGGATTTCTTGTGCGCACAAGGCAGTGCTCGCTCAGAAAACTCTCCAACTCTTGAGTGATTCCCAGATTTGACCAGAACTCCCTGAGTAGTTCAATCGTGCAAACTCAAAGGGACCAAAGGCTAGAATGTGGCTAGAAAAATTGGAGGTGTAATTCACTGTTGAAAGGGTCAACAGTGACAGTAAGAAAATCCACCTTGCGGTCTCACTCTTACATGGCACGGCTTTGAGTTGGTGCACTGATCCAAAAACCAACTAACAGTGAAAGGAGACCAGTGGAGCCAGGTCAATGGCTCACACGCCGCTCTTGCATCGTGGAACGCAGGTGTACTCGATCTCGAGCAGATTAAGCCAATGTGGCATAAATATCTCACACCAGCCAAAATGTGGAGCGACTTCGAACACGCTACTGTCGCTCGTTTTGGGAAGCTGAGCAAGAAGTCTAATGTATGGTACAGAATCCAACGTCTCCGTTAGCAGTCCATCGTAACAGAGTAATCTCGGCATTTCTGTAAAATCATCACTGATAATGGCCTCGGCCCTGAAGAACTTGATGGAGGAAAGACTGCAATCATCTCACATTGCTCCTCAAGGGAATTAACATCCTCAGTGTACAGAGGAAGAAAGGAGCAAACAACTAGAGCTATGACTTCTCTCCACTAGCCGGATGTGTGATGCTACATTATCAGGAGATGCCTTGATGGTTACTTACAACAGTTAGGTGACCAGAGAGCCATTGTTTAGGTCCGGGACCTGAACCTTAGTCGAGATAAGGGATTTTCTCTTGTCGGAGTCCTATGTCCAACACATGAGGCTTTTCTACTGAGAGAGTGTGGGTTTTTTTTGGTGCACTTTGGTACATGAGGCTGTTATGATGAGAGAGTATGGGTTTTTGTGGTGCACTTTGGTACATGAGGCTGTTCAAGTGAGAGAGTGTGGGTTTTTGTGGTGTACTATGGTACAGAGAATCTATTACTAGAAGTGGTGGTAGAGACTGCAAGAGACCGGGGAAAACGTCCTAGTGCTGCTGGAAATACTGGCAATACTGCTCTGTGCTGTTGGTGGCGCTGCAAAAGAACTGGTTCCAGGGAGCTGCAAGAGATATGCCCTGAAGAGGAGTAATCCACGTCAGAGGCATAGAAGGGAAATCATGGAGCAAGGATAAACTCAGATGAATTCAGAGATACTTATGGTGATGCTGCTGATCAGAGAGTAAACGTGCTGCTCAGTTCTGCCATGGAATGCTGCCGGATCAACTGATTATGGAGGTTTGTAGAAGCATCCTTGAGGAAGGCAAAGACAGTGTCAGTGGCGATTTCATCAGAGATGTGAAAAGGCAGAGATGGTTGAAGAAACTTTATGCTCTCATGCCATTTCATTAACTGTAGACGAGGGAAGCAAGCTGCTGGGGAGGCATGGAAGCAATGTGGAGCTGAGTTGTAGCACCGTTCATGTCCAATCACCCCAAATCCATACACTTCCTGATCTGTGTAAAAGGCTTGAACATATGGTAACGATCCTTCTAAGAAAGATGCTATGAAAAAAAACAATGGATTGGTAACCTCCAATCCATAAGCTTATTGAACATAATTACTAACAGTGAATCATGTAGAAAGATACGATGAACAAACAAAGTCAAAAATTGTGACCTGTTTCATGCCAAGGCATTTTTCTTGATATGTCTTTGACAAAGATCCCGTAAACCCGTTNGCGGCACCTTGACTCTCGCTCTCACAACAGGTTCACTGTGGCCTCCGAATGGGGACGTATGTCTTTATTCCCTTTTTGTTTTGCAATATGGACACCATTTTTTCTCTCAAAATATATTCTAACAACATATTCTGGACGCAAGTAGGAAACAGGTTGCATTTGTCATTCCATCTTGGCATTCAATACATTCAATAGATGTTTTTTTCTGGATATCTAAATTTTGGCTACTAAAACACTTCTTTGCCTCTTTTGATTCCCTATACTTACTGTTGTTGGTACACTTCTTGAATTAACTCATTGATGTGTGTGTGTGTGTGTGTGTGTGTGTGTGTGAATGTCCCTCCCTCCCCTTCCTCCACCGCAGCCTAACGTGTTTTACAGGGATGTATTGGGCAATCTTTCTGGATGAGGGCAAAAAAGAAAAACAAGTGCCTTCATTCACTTGTGAAAACGTTTCTTCTTGTGTAGGATATGTTTTCCGCATTACAACCAAAGTAAAAATGATGAGTTCAAGGGGACGGGGAGGGGTTGGAAGACTTTCTGGGGTCCCGTTCATTTGTTGGTAAGATGCTGATATAAGACTGAATGCATTTGATCAGGTCTTCGCGTAGCAAGTTGTGCATGGATAGTTAACTTATATCAATGGATGTCTAGTATAAATTTGAAATCATTTCACAAGGAAATACACTTGTTTTCTGTTGTTAGTTACTATCAACTACACCCACCAATGCACTTCTCCAATACACTTTTTAAATTTTGGGAGGTGAGGGGGATTTTAATTCCCAACACCACCTCCTCCCTTCCTCCAAGGTTGAAAGTGTGTTTTACAGGTGAATTGGGCAGCACATCTGGAGGAGAGTAAAAAAAAATACACAAGTTCAGTAAGACACTTGTGAAATGTTTATGGCATATGGGTGATGCACTTCCCTCTTCACCACCCCAATGTACACGATGTATTGTTGATTCTCCCCTGAACATATTCACGAATATTCTGCAGCCATGAGTGTACAGTACATGCTGACTCAGCGAGTGGCGGTGACATACAATGAGCACATGCACCATCGGGAATCAAGCGCACACACTCACCAGCCATCCCTTCTGTGCTCGCTTCCTTCCTGGCAGCATTGCTCCAGTCCCAACCATGGCCGTGTTGTCTTGGTTTTTTGTGATCTAATTTATTCCATGACTCTTGGCCCGTCGTCTTCCAGTGTTTGTGTAACTGAACATAGAATAGACTCTGATGTGAAACCTGGACACTGACGAAAAACATGATGTGTGCGCAAATAAAGAACCGGACGAGGACCGGATTTGACGTTGTGCAAGGAATGTGCTTGTGGGGGTTTGAGCTCACCCATCAGCCAGTGAGCTTTGCTCTCCGGCTGACGGGTGAGCTTGGTTTGCGAGATTCATCCCGTAGGAATCGTATCCCTTCTTATCTAGGACTTGGAATTATATAATTACTTGTTCATCCATGGCTGCGCTTGCCCAACCCTAGAGACAACGTTTGTGGACCAAATGACATGGGACAGGTTGCATTGGAATTGTAGTGTCATGTTGGTATCAGAGCACAGAATGCTAGGCATGAGCTTGATAGCAGTCACAATCTGTGACTTTGAGTGGCAGCCACAAAAACGGTGCTGGAAGACGGTGGCTCTGTCCTGACCCGGTGTG
>SZWC01038946.1:0-13356 GCA_023375785.1 Penium margaritaceum
GGTCGCGGACAGGTGGGAACTGGTTGCAAAGTTGTGCGAACTGGTTGCGGAGTGGTGCGAACTGGTTGCGGAGTGGTGCGAACTAGTTGCGGAGTGGTGCAAACTGGTTGTGGAAAGTTGCGAATTGGTTGAGGTGTGGCGTGAACTGGTTGATGAGTGGTACGAAGTGGTTGCGGAGCGGTGCGAAATGGTTGCGGAGTGGTGCGAACTGGCTGAGGAGTGGTACGAACTGGTTTTGGAGTGGTGCGCACTGATTGTGGAGTGGTGCGAACTGATTGCGGAGTGGTGCAAACTGGTTGCGGAGTGGTGCGAACTGGTTGCGGAGTGGTGCAAAGTGGTTACGGAGTGTTGTGAACTGGTTGCGGACTGGTGCAAAAGGGTTGCGGAGTGGTGCGAGCTGGTTGAGGAGTGGTGCAAACTTGCTACAGAGTGGTGCAAACTGGTTGCGGAGTCGTGCTAACTGGTTGCGGAGTGGTGCGAACTGGTTGTGGAGTGGTGTGAACTGGTTTCGGAGTGGTGGGATCTGGGTACGGAGTGGTGCAAACTGGTTGCGGAATTGTGCGAACTGGTTGCGGGGTGGTACGTAGTGGTTGCGAAGTGGTGTGAACAAGTTGTGGATTGGTGTGAACTGGTTGCAGAGTGGTGCGAACTGGTTGCGGAGTGGTGCGACCTGGTTGCGGAGTGGTTCAATCCAGTTGCGGAGTGGTGCGAACTTGTTGCGGAGTGGTGTGAACTGGTTGCGGCTTGGTGTGAACTGGTTTCAGAGTGGTGCGAACTGGTTGTAGAGTGGTGCCAACTGGTGCAGATTGGTGTGAACTGGTTGCGGAGTGGTGCGAGCTGGTTGTGGAGTGGTGCGAACTGGTTGTGGAGTGGTGCGAACTGGTTGGGGAGTGGTGTAAACTGGTTGCGGAGTCGTGCGAACTGGTTGCGGATAGGTGCGAACTAGTTGCGGAGTGGTGCGACCTTGTTGCGGAGTGGTGCAAACCGGTTGCGGAGTGGTGCGAACAGGCTGCAGAGTGGTGCGAACTGGCTGCACAGTGGTGCAAGCTTGTTGCGGAGTGGTGCGAACAGGCTGCAGAGTGGTGCGAACTGGCTGCACAGTGGTGCAAGCTTGTTGCGGAGTGGTGCGAACAGGCTGCAGAGTGGTGCGAACTGGCTGCACAGTGGTGCAAGCTTGTTGCGGAGTGGTGCGAACAGGCTGCAGAGTGGTGCGAACTGGCTGCACAGTGGTGCAAGCTTGTTGCGGAGTGGTGCGAACAGGCTGCAGAGTGGTGCGAACTGGCTGCACAGTGGTGCAAGCTTGTTGCGGAGTGGTGCGAACAGGCTGCAGAGTGGTGCGAACTGGCTGCACAGTGGTGCAAGCTTGTTGCGGAGTGGTGCGAACAGGCTGCAGAGTGGTGCGAACTGGCTGCACAGTGGTGCAAGCTTGTTGCGGAGTGGTGCGAACAGGCTGCAGAGTGGTGCGAACTGGCTGCACAGTGGTGCAAGCTTGTTGCGGAGTGGTGCGAACAGGCTGCAGAGTGGTGCGAACTGGCTGCACAGTGGTGCAAGCTTGTTGCGGAGTGGTGCGAACAGGCTGCAGAGTGGTGCGAACTGGCTGCACAGTGGTGCAAGCTTGTTGCGGAGTGGTGCGAACAGGCTGCAGAGTGGTGCGAACTGGCTGCACAGTGGTGCAAGCTTGTTGCGGAGTGGTGCGAACAGGCTGCAGAGTGGTGCGAACTGGCTGCACAGTGGTGCAAGCTTGTTGCGGAGTGGTGCGAACAGGCTGCAGAGTGGTGCGAACTGGCTGCACAGTGGTGCAAGCTTGTTGCGGAGTGGTGCGAACAGGCTGCAGAGTGGTGCGAACTGGCTGCACAGTGGTGCAAGCTTGTTGCGGAGTGGTGCGAACAGGCTGCAGAGTGGTGCGAACTGGCTGCACAGTGGTGCAAGCTTGTTGCGGAGTGGTGCGAACAGGCTGCAGAGTGGTGCGAACTGGCTGCACAGTGGTGCAAGCTTGTTGCGGAGTGGTGCGAACAGGCTGCAGAGTGGTGCGAACTGGCTGCACAGTGGTGCAAGCTTGTTGCGGAGTGGTGCGAACAGGCTGCAGAGTGGTGCGAACTGGCTGCACAGTGGTGCAAGCTTGTTGCGGAGTGGTGCGAACAGGCTGCAGAGTGGTGCGAACTGGCTGCACAGTGGTGCAAGCTTGTTGCGGAGTGGTGCGAACAGGCTGCAGAGTGGTGCGAACTGGCTGCACAGTGGTGCAAGCTTGTTGCGGAGTGGTGCGAACAGGCTGCAGAGTGGTGCGAACTGGCTGCACAGTGGTGCAAGCTTGTTGCGGAGTGGTGCGAACAGGCTGCAGAGTGGTGCGAACTGGCTGCACAGTGGTGCAAGCTTGTTGCGGAGTGGTGCGAACAGGCTGCAGAGTGGTGCGAACTGGCTGCACAGTGGTGCAAGCTTGTTGCGGAGTGGTGCGAACAGGCTGCAGAGTGGTGCGAACTGGCTGCACAGTGGTGCAAGCTTGTTGCGGAGTGGTGCGAACAGGCTGCAGAGTGGTGCGAACTGGCTGCACAGTGGTGCAAGCTTGTTGCGGAGTGGTGCGAACAGGCTGCAGAGTGGTGCGAACTGGCTGCACAGTGGTGCAAGCTTGTTGCGGAGTGGTGCGAACAGGCTGCAGAGTGGTGCGAACTGGCTGCACAGTGGTGCAAGCTTGTTGCGGAGTGGTGCGAACAGGCTGCAGAGTGGTGCGAACTGGCTGCACAGTGGTGCAAGCTTGTTGCGGAGTGGTGCGAACAGGCTGCAGAGTGGTGCGAACTGGCTGCACAGTGGTGCAAGCTTGTTGCGGAGTGGTGCGAACAGGCTGCAGAGTGGTGCGAACTGGCTGCACAGTGGTGCAAGCTTGTTGCGGAGTGGTGCGAACAGGCTGCAGAGTGGTGCGAACTGGCTGCACAGTGGTGCAAGCTTGTTGCGGAGTGGTGCGAACAGGCTGCAGAGTGGTGCGAACTGGCTGCACAGTGGTGCAAGCTTGTTGCGGAGTGGTGCGAACAGGCTGCAGAGTGGTGCGAACTGGCTGCACAGTGGTGCAAGCTTGTTGCGGAGTGGTGCGAACAGGCTGCAGAGTGGTGCGAACTGGCTGCACAGTGGTGCAAGCTTGTTGCGGAGTGGTGCGAACAGGCTGCAGAGTGGTGCGAACTGGCTGCACAGTGGTGCAAGCTTGTTGCGGAGTGGTGCGAACAGGCTGCAGAGTGGTGCGAACTGGCTGCACAGTGGTGCAAGCTTGTTGCGGAGTGGTGCGAACAGGCTGCAGAGTGGTGCGAACTGGCTGCACAGTGGTGCAAGCTTGTTGCGGAGTGGTGCGAACAGGCTGCAGAGTGGTGCGAACTGGCTGCACAGTGGTGCAAGCTTGTTGCGGAGTGGTGCGAACAGGCTGCAGAGTGGTGCGAACTGGCTGCACAGTGGTGCAAGCTTGTTGCGGAGTGGTGCGAACAGGCTGCAGAGTGGTGCGAACTGGCTGCACAGTGGTGCAAGCTTGTTGCGGAGTGGTGCGAACAGGCTGCAGAGTGGTGCGAACTGGCTGCACAGTGGTGCAAGCTTGTTGCGGAGTGGTGCGAACAGGCTGCAGAGTGGTGCGAACTGGCTGCACAGTGGTGCAAGCTTGTTGCGGAGTGGTGCGAACAGGCTGCAGAGTGGTGCGAACTGGCTGCACAGTGGTGCAAGCTTGTTGCGGAGTGGTGCGAACAGGCTGCAGAGTGGTGCGAACTGGCTGCACAGTGGTGCAAGCTTGTTGCGGAGTGGTGCGAACAGGCTGCAGAGTGGTGCGAACTGGCTGCACAGTGGTGCAAGCTTGTTGCGGAGTGGTGCGAACAGGCTGCAGAGTGGTGCGAACTGGCTGCACAGTGGTGCAAGCTTGTTGCGGAGTGGTGCGAACAGGCTGCAGAGTGGTGCGAACTGGCTGCACAGTGGTGCAAGCTTGTTGCGGAGTGGTGCGAACAGGCTGCAGAGTGGTGCGAACTGGCTGCACAGTGGTGCAAGCTTGTTGCGGAGTGGTGCGAACAGGCTGCAGAGTGGTGCGAACTGGCTGCACAGTGGTGCAAGCTTGTTGCGGAGTGGTGCGAACAGGCTGCAGAGTGGTGCGAACTGGCTGCACAGTGGTGCAAGCTTGTTGCGGAGTGGTGCGAACAGGCTGCAGAGTGGTGCGAACTGGCTGCACAGTGGTGCAAGCTTGTTGCGGAGTGGTGCGAACAGGCTGCAGAGTGGTGCGAACTGGCTGCACAGTGGTGCAAGCTTGTTGCGGAGTGGTGCGAACAGGCTGCAGAGTGGTGCGAACTGGCTGCACAGTGGTGCAAGCTTGTTGCGGAGTGGTGCGAACAGGCTGCAGAGTGGTGCGAACTGGCTGCACAGTGGTGCAAGCTTGTTGCGGAGTGGTGCGAACAGGCTGCAGAGTGGTGCGAACTGGCTGCACAGTGGTGCAAGCTTGTTGCGGAGTGGTGCGAACAGGCTGCAGAGTGGTGCGAACTGGCTGCACAGTGGTGCAAGCTTGTTGCGGAGTGGTGCGAACAGGCTGCAGAGTGGTGCGAACTGGCTGCACAGTGGTGCAAGCTTGTTGCGGAGTGGTGCGAACAGGCTGCAGAGTGGTGCGAACTGGCTGCACAGTGGTGCAAGCTTGTTGCGGAGTGGTGCGAACAGGCTGCAGAGTGGTGCGAACTGGCTGCACAGTGGTGCAAGCTTGTTGCGGAGTGGTGCGAACAGGCTGCAGAGTGGTGCGAACTGGCTGCACAGTGGTGCAAGCTTGTTGCGGAGTGGTGCGAACAGGCTGCAGAGTGGTGCGAACTGGCTGCACAGTGGTGCAAGCTTGTTGCGGAGTGGTGCGAACAGGCTGCAGAGTGGTGCGAACTGGCTGCACAGTGGTGCAAGCTTGTTGCGGAGTGGTGCGAACAGGCTGCAGAGTGGTGCGAACTGGCTGCACAGTGGTGCAAGCTTGTTGCGGAGTGGTGCGAACAGGCTGCAGAGTGGTGCGAACTGGCTGCACAGTGGTGCAAGCTTGTTGCGGAGTGGTGCGAACAGGCTGCAGAGTGGTGCGAACTGGCTGCACAGTGGTGCAAGCTTGTTGCGGAGTGGTGCGAACAGGCTGCAGAGTGGTGCGAACTGGCTGCACAGTGGTGCAAGCTTGTTGCAGAGTGGTACAAACTGGTTGCGGAGTGGAGCGAACTGGTTGCGGAGTGGTGCAAACTGGTTGCGGAGTGGTGCGAACTGGTTGCCTAGTGGTGTGATCTGGTTGCAGATTGGTGTGAACTGGTTGCGGAGTGGTGCGAACTGGTTGCAGAGTGATACGAACTGGTTGCGGAGTCGTGCAAACTGGTTGCAGAGTGATGCAAATTGGTTTTGTAGTGGTGCAAACTGGTTGCGGAGTGCTACGAACTGGTTGCGGAGTGGTGCGAACTGCTTGCGGAGTGGTGAAAACTGGCTGAAGAGTGGTGCAAACTGGTTGCGGAGTGGTGCGAACTGGTTGCGGAGTGGTGCAAACTGGTTGCGGAGTGGTGCAAACTGGTTGCGGAGTGGTGCGAACTGGTTGCGGAGTGGTGCAAACACGTTGTGGAGTGGTGCGAACTGGTTGCGGAGTGGTCTAAACTGGTTGCGGAGTGGTGCAAACTGGTTAGGGAGTGGTGGGAACTGGTTGCGGAGTGGTGCGAACTAGTTGCGGAGTGGTGCGAACTGGTTGCGGAGAGGTGTAAACTGGTTGCGGAGTGGTGCAAACTGCCTGCAGAGTGGTGCGAACTGGTTGTGGAATTGTGCGACCTGGTTGCGGAGTGGTGGGAACTGGTTGCGAAGTGGTGCGAACTGGTTGCGGAGTGGTGCGACTTGGTTGCGGAGTGGTGCGAACGGGATGCGGAGTGGTGCGAACTGGTTGCGGAGTGATGCGAACTGGTTGCGGAGTGGTGCAAACTGGCTGCGGACTGGTGCAAACTGGTTGCGGAGTGGTGCAAACCGGTTGCGGAGTGGTGCGAACTGGTTGCGGAGAGGTGTAAACTGGTTGCGGAGTGGTGCAAACTGCCTGCAGAGTGGTGCGAACTGGTTGTGGAATTGTGCGACCTGGTTGCGGAGTGGTGGGAACTGGTTGCGAAGTGGTGCGAACTGGTTGCGGAGTGGTGCGACTTGGTTGCGGAGTGGTGCGAACGGGATGCGGAGTGGTGCGAACTGGTTGCGGAGTGATGCGAACTGGTTGCGGAGTGGTGCAAACTGGCTGCGGACTGGTGCAAACTGGTTGCGGAGTGGTGCAAACCGGTTGCGGAGTGGTGCGAACTGGTTGCGGAGAGGTGTAAACTGGTTGCGGAGTGGTGCAAACTGCCTGCAGAGTGGTGCGAACTGGTTGTGGAATTGTGCGACCTGGTTGCGGAGTGGTGGGAACTGGTTGCGAAGTGGTGCGAACTGGTTGCGGAGTGGTGCGACTTGGTTGCGGAGTGGTGCGAACGGGATGCGGAGTGGTGCGAACTGGTTGCGGAGTGATGCGAACTGGTTGCGGAGTGGTGCAAACTGGCTGCGGACTGGTGCAAACTGGTTGCGGAGTGGTGCAAACCGGTTGCGGAGTGGTGCGAACTGGTTGCGGAGAGGTGTAAACTGGTTGCGGAGTGGTGCAAACTGCCTGCAGAGTGGTGCGAACTGGTTGTGGAATTGTGCGACCTGGTTGCGGAGTGGTGGGAACTGGTTGCGAAGTGGTGCGAACTGGTTGCGGAGTGGTGCGACTTGGTTGCGGAGTGGTGCGAACGGGATGCGGAGTGGTGCGAACTGGTTGCGGAGTGATGCGAACTGGTTGCGGAGTGGTGCAAACTGGCTGCGGACTGGTGCAAACTGGTTGCGGAGTGGTGCAAACCGGTTGCGGAGTGGTGCGAACTGGTTGCGGAGAGGTGTAAACTGGTTGCGGAGTGGTGCAAACTGCCTGCAGAGTGGTGCGAACTGGTTGTGGAATTGTGCGACCTGGTTGCGGAGTGGTGGGAACTGGTTGCGAAGTGGTGCGAACTGGTTGCGGAGTGGTGCGACTTGGTTGCGGAGTGGTGCGAACGGGATGCGGAGTGGTGCGAACTGGTTGCGGAGTGATGCGAACTGGTTGCGGAGTGGTGCAAACTGGCTGCGGACTGGTGCAAACTGGTTGCGGAGTGGTGCAAACCGGTTGCGGAGTGGTGCGAACTGGTTGCGGAGAGGTGTAAACTGGTTGCGGAGTGGTGCAAACTGCCTGCAGAGTGGTGCGAACTGGTTGTGGAATTGTGCGACCTGGTTGCGGAGTGGTGGGAACTGGTTGCGAAGTGGTGCGAACTGGTTGCGGAGTGGTGCAAACTGGTTGCGGAGTGGTGCGAACTGGTTGCGGAGTGGTGCGAACTGGTTGCGGAGTGGTGCGAACTGGTTGCGGAGTGGTGCAAACTGGTTGCGGAGTGGTGCGAAGTGGTTGTGGAAAGGTGTGAATTGGTTGAGGAGTGGTGGGAGTTGGTTGAGGAGTGGTGCGGAGTGGTTGCAGAGTGGTGCAAAATGGTTGCGGGGTGGTGCGAAGTGGCTGAGGAGTGGTACGAACTGGTCTTGGAGTGGTGCGAACTGATTGCGGAGTGGTGCGAACTGGTTGCAGGGTGGTGCGAACTGGTTGCGGAGTGATGGAAATTGGTTGTGGAGTGGTGGGAACTGGTTGCAGAGTGATGCAAACTGGTTGTGGAGTGGTGGGACCTCATTGCGGAGTGGTGCGAACTGGCTGCAGAGTGGTGCAAGCTTGTTGCGGAGTGGTCAATCTGGTTGCCGAGTGGTGCAAACTGGTTGCGAAGTGGTGCGAACTGGATGCGGTGTGGAGCGAACTGGTTGCGGAGTGGTGCAAACTGGTTGCGGAGTGGTGCGAACTGGTTGGGTAGTGGTGTCAACTGGTTGCAGATTGGTGTGAACAGGTTGCGGAGTGGTGCAAACTGGTTGCATAGTGCTGCGAACTGGTTGTGGAGTGGTGCAAACTGGTTGCAGAGGGATGCGAATTGGTTTTCGAGTGGTGCAAACTGGTTGCGGAGTGGTGTGAACTGGTTGCGGAGTGGTGCGAACTGGTTGCGGAGTGGTGGAAACGGGTTGCGGAGTGCTGCAAACTGGTTGCGGAGTGGTGCGAACTGGTGGCAGAGTGGTGCAAACTGGTTTTGGAGTGGTGCAAACTGGTTGCGGGGTGGTGCGAACTGGTTGCGCAGTGGTGCAAACTGGTTGCGGAGTGGTGCGAACTGGTTACCGAGTGGTGTAAACTGGTTGAGTAGTGGTGCGAACTAGATGCCGAGTGGTGCGAACTGGTTGCGGAATGGTGCAAACTGGTTGCGGAATGGTGCAAACTGGTTGTGGAGTAGTGACAACTGGTTGCGCAGAGCTGGGAACTGGTTCCGAAGTGGTGCGAACTGGTTGTGGAATGGTGCAAAGTGGTTGCGGAGTGGTGCGAACTGGTTGCAGAGTGGTGCGAACTGGTTGTGGAAGGGTGTGAATTGGTTGAGGAGTGGTGCGAATTAGTTGATGAGTGGTGCCGAGTGGTGCGACCTGGCTGAGTGGTACGAACTGGTTTTGGAGTGGTGCAAACTGATTGCGGAGTGGTGCGAACTGGTTGCGGAGTGGTGGGAACTGGTTACGGAGTGGTGCGAACTGGTTTCGGAGTGGTGCCAACTGGTTGCGGAGTGGTGCGAACTGGTTGGAGTGTGGTGTGAAATGGTTGCGGAGTGGTGCGAACTGGTTGTGGAGTGGTGCAAACTGGTTGCGGAGTGGTGCGAACTTGTTGTGGAGTGGTGCGAACTGGTTGGAGTGTGGTGTGAAATGGTTGCGGAGTGGTGCGAACTGGTTGTGGAGTGGTGCAAACTGGTTGCGGAGTGGTGCGAACTTGTTGTGGAGTGGTGCAAACTGGTTGCGGAGTGGTGCGAACTGGTTGTGAAGTGGTGGGAACTGGTTGCGGAGTGGTGCAACCTGGTTGCAGAGTGGTGCGATCTGATTGCAGAGTGGTGCGAACAGGTTGCGGAGTGGGGTGAACTGGTTGCGGAGTGGTGCAAATGGGTTGAGGAGTGTTTTGAACTGGTTGCGGAGTGGTGCGAAAGGGTTGCGGAGTGGTGCGAGCTGGTTGAGAAGTGGTGCAAACTGGCTGCAGAGCGGTACGATCTGGTTGGGGAGTCGTGCTAACTGGTTGCGGAGTGGTGCGAACTGGTTGCGGAGTGGTGCGAACTGGTTGCGAAGTGGTGCGAACTGGTTGCGGAGTGGAGCAAACTGGTTGCGGAGAGGTGCGAACTGGTTGCGGAGTGGTGCCAACTGGTTGCCGAGTGGTGTGAACTGGTTGCGGAGTGGTGCAAACGGGGTGCGGAGTGGGTCGAACTGGTTGCAGAGTGGTGCAAACTGGTCGCGGGGTGTTGCAAACTGGCTGTGGAGTGGTGCGAACTGGTTGCCGAGTGGTGCAAACTGGTTGCGGAGTCGTGTGAACTGGTTGCGGAGTGGTGCAAACGGGGTGCGGAGTGGGTCGAACTGGTTGCAGAGTGGTGCAAACTGGTCGCGGGGTGTTGCAAACTGGCTGTGGAGTGGTGCGAACTGGTTGCCGAGTGGTGCAAACTGGTTGCGGAGTCGTGTGAACTGGTTGCGGAGTGGTGCAAACGGGGTGCGGAGTGGGTCGAACTGGTTGCAGAGTGGTGCAAACTGGTCGCGGGGTGTTGCAAACTGGCTGTGGAGTGGTGCGAACTGGTTGCCGAGTGGTGCAAACTGGTTGCGGAGTCGTGTGAACTGGTTGCGGAGTGGTGCAAACGGGGTGCGGAGTGGGTCGAACTGGTTGCAGAGTGGTGCAAACTGGTCGCGGGGTGTTGCAAACTGGCTGTGGAGTGGTGCGAACTGGTTGCCGAGTGGTGCAAACTGGTTGCGGAGTCGTGTGAACTGGTTGCGGAGTGGTGCAAACGGGGTGCGGAGTGGGTCGAACTGGTTGCAGAGTGGTGCAAACTGGTCGCGGGGTGTTGCAAACTGGCTGTGGAGTGGTGCGAACTGGTTGCCGAGTGGTGCAAACTGGTTGCGGAGTCGTGTGAACTGGTTGCGGAGTGGTGCAAACGGGGTGCGGAGTGGGTCGAACTGGTTGCAGAGTGGTGCAAACTGGTCGCGGGGTGTTGCAAACTGGCTGTGGAGTGGTGCGAACTGGTTGCCGAGTGGTGCAAACTGGTTGCGGAGTCGTGTGAACTGGTTGCGGAGTGGTGCAAACGGGGTGCGGAGTGGGTCGAACTGGTTGCAGAGTGGTGCAAACTGGTTGCGGAGTCGTGTGAACTGGTTGCGGAGTGGTGCAAACCGGCTGCGGGGTTGTGTGAACTGGTTGTGGAGTGGTGCAAACTGGTTGCGGAGTGGTGCGAACTGGTTGCGGAATGGTAGGACCTGGTTGCGGAGTGGCGCGAACCGGTTGTGGAGTGGTGCGAACTGGTTTGAGAGTGGTGCGATCTGGTTGCGGATAGGTGCGAACTGGTTGCGGAGTTGTGCGATCTGGTTGAGGAGTGGTGCGAACTGGTTGCGGAGTGGTGCAAACTGGTTGACGAATGGTTCAAACTGGTCGAGGAGTGATGCGAAGTAGTTGCGGAAAGGTTTGAACTGGTTGCGGTGTGGTGCAAACTGGTTGCGGAGTGGTGCAAACGGGTTGCGAAGTGGTGCAAAGGGGATGCAGAGTGGTGCGAACTGGTTGCGGAGTTGTGCGAACTGGTTGCAGAGTAGTGCGAACTGGTTGCGGAGTGGTGCGAACTGGTTGCAGAGTGGTGCGAACTAGTTGCAGAGTGGTGTGAACTAGTTGTAGAGTGATTCGAACTGGTTTTGGAGTGGTGCAAACTCGTTGCGGAGTGGTGCAAACTGGTTCCGGACTGGTGCGAACTGGTTGCGGAGTGGTGCAAACTGGTTGCGGAGTGGTGCGAACTGGTTGCGGAGTGGTGCGAACTGGTTGCGGAGTGGTGCGAACTGGTTGCAAAGTGGTGGGAACTGGTTGCGGAGTGGTGCAAACTGGTTGCGAAGTGGTGCAAACCGGTTGCCAACTGCAGCGAACTGGTTGTGGATAGGTGCAAACTGGTTGCGGAGTGGTGCGAACTGGTTGCGGAGTGGTGCGAACTGGTTGCGGAGTGGTGCAAAATAGTTGCGGAGTGGTGCGCACCGGCTGCGGAGTGGTGCGAACTGGGTCTCGAGTGGTGCGATCTGGTTGCAGGGTGGTGCGAACCGGTTGCACAGTGGTGTGAACTGGTTGCGTAGTGGTGCGAACTGGTTGAGAAGTGGTGCGAACTGGTTGGGGAGTGGTGCGAACTGGTTGCGGAGTGATGCGAACTGGATGCGGAGTGGTGCGAACTGGTTGCGGAGTTGTGCGAACTGGTTGCGGAGTGGTGCAAACTGGCTGCAGAGTGGTGCAAACTGGTTGCGGAGTCGTGTGAACTGGTTGCGGAGTGGTGCGAACGGGTTGCGGAGTGGTGCGAACTGGTTGCGGAGTGGTGCAAACTGGTTGCGGAGAGGTGGGAACTGATTGCGAAGTGGTGCGAACTGGTTGCCGAGTCGTGCGAATTGGTTGCGGAGTGGTGCGAATTGGTTGCGGAGTGGTGCGAGCTGGTTGCGGAGTGGTGCGAGCTGGTTGAGGAGTGGTGCAAACTGGTTGACTGGTGGTGCAAAGTGGTTGCCGAGTGGTGCGAAATGGTTGCGAAGTGGTGCAAACTGGCTGAGGAGTGGTATGAACTGGTTTTGGAGTGGTGCGATCTGGTTGTGGAGTGGTGCGAACTTATTGGGGAGTGGTGCGTACTGGTTGCGGAGTGGTGCGAACTGGTTTCGGAGTGGTGCGAACTGGTGGCGGATTGGTGCGAACTGGTTGCAGAGTGGTATGAACTGGTTGCGGAGTGGTGCGAGCTGGTTGTGGAGGGGTGAGAACTGGTTGCGGAGTGGTGCGAACGGGTTGCGGAGTGGTGCGAACTGGTTGCGGACTGGTGCAAACTGGTTGCGGAGTGGTGCGAACTGCTTGCGGAGTGCTGCGAACTGGTTGCGGAGTGGTGCGAACTAGTTGCGGAGTGGTGCGAACTGGTTGCGGACTGGTGCAAACTGGTTGCGGAGTGGTGCGAACTGCTTGCGGAGTGCTGCGAACTGGTTGCGGAGTGGTGCGAACTGCTTGCAGAGTCGTGCGATCTGGTTGCGGAGTGGTGCAAACTGGTTTCGGAGTGGTGCGAACTGGTTGCGGAGTGGTGCGAACTGGTTGCGGAGTGGTGCGAAGAGGTTGCGGAGTGGTGCGAACTGGTTGCCTCAGTGGTGCGAACTGTTTGCAAAGTGGTGCGAATTGGTTGCTGAGTGGTGCGAACTGGTTGCGAAGTGGTGCAAACTGGTTGCGGATTGGTACGAACTGGCTACGGAGTGGTGCGAACTGGTTGCCTCAGTGGTGCAAACTGCTTGTGGAGTGGTGCGAACTGGTTGAAGAGTGGTGGGAACTGGTTGCGGAGTGGTGGGAACTGGTTGCGGAGTGGTGCGAACTGGTTGTGGAGTGGTGCGAACTGGTTGTGGAGTGGTGCAAACTGGTTGCGGAGTGGTGGGAACTGGTTGCGAAGTGGTGCGAACTGGTTGCAGAGTGTTGTGAACTGGTTGCGGAATGGTGCTACCTGGCTGCGGAGTGGTGCAAGCTGGAGGCGAAGTGGAGGGAACTGGTTGCTGCTGGTGCGAACTGGTTGCGAAGTGTTGCAAACTGGTTGCGGACTGGTGCAAACGGGTTGCAAAGTGGTACGAGCTGGCTGCGGAGTGGTGCGAACTGGTTGCGGAGTGGTGTGAACCGGTTGCGGAGTGGTGCAAACTGGTTGCGGAGTGTCGTGAAGTGGTTGTGGAGAAGTGCAAACTGGTTGTGGAGTGGTGCGAACTGGTTGCCTCAGTGGTGCAAACTGCTTGCGGATTGGTGCGAACTGGTTGCAGAGTGGTGCGAAGTGGTTGCGGAGTGGTGCGAACTGGTTGTGGAGTGGTGCAAACTGGTTGCAGAGTGGTGCGAAGTGGTTGCGGAGTGGTGCGAACTGGTTGTGGAGTGGTGCAAACTGGTTGCGGAGTGGTGCAAATTTGTTGCGGAGTGGTGCGACCTGGTTGCGGAGTGGTGCGAACCGGTTTCGGAGTGGTGCAAATTGGTTGCGGAGCGGTGCGATTTGGTTGCGGATTGGTGCGAACTGGTTGCGTTGTTGTGCGAATTGGTTGAGGAGTGGTGCGAACTGGTTGCAGATCGGTGGGAACTGGTTGCGGAGTGGTGCGAACTGGTTGCGGAGTGGTGGGAACTGGTTGCGGAGTGGTGCGAACTTGTTGCCGAGTGGTGCAAACTTGCTGCGGAGTGGTGCGAACTGGTTGCGGAGTGGTGCGAACTGGTTGTGGAGTGATGCAAACTGGTTGCAGGGTGGT
>SZWC01038949.1:0-13355 GCA_023375785.1 Penium margaritaceum
CTCATAACACGAGTCACAAGAGGTCAGAGTGAGAGACAATTGTTTGGGAAGCCTATGTATTGGCTAGAAAGGACAAATAACTTCAATACGTAGTGGCACGGTGTGGCTAATATGCACACCAAACAATCAAACTAGGCATATGTCACTGTTCATGGCCAGAGAATTTCAATATGGGTGGTCAACGTTGACCAACCATAACACGAGTCACAAACAGTCAGGAGAGGAAACAATGCTATGAGAATATCGGTTCTCAACTACCAAGTACAACGGCCTTCAGTGAGTAGTAGCACGGTGTGGCTACCATGCACAATGACCGACCAAAGTAGGCAAATGTACTGCCTTTGACCAAAGTAATCCGCTGTGTGTGGTCAACGTTGACAACTCATAATAGGAGTCACAAATGGTCAGAGGGGGAAACAATGGTTTGGGAACACCAAGTATCAAATAGCAAGCACAAGGGGCTTCAATACGTTGTGGCACGGTGTAGAGACCATGCACGATGACCAACCAAAGTAGGCATATGTCACCGACCATGAGTAAATAATGTCACTAAGTGTGGTAAACTTTGACAACTCATAACAAGAGTCACAAATGGTCAGGGTGGAAGATAATGGTCTGTGCATACTAGTTATCGACTAGCAAGTACAAATACCTTCAGTATGTAGTAGCACAATGTGGCTTCAATGCACAGTGACCAACCAGAGTATGCATATGTCACTAACCATGACCAACAAATTTCACTTCATGTGGTCAACGTTGAAAATGCATAACACGAGTGACAAATGCTCAGAGGGGATAACAATGGGTTGGGAACAGTAGTTATCAACTAGCAAGTACAAAGACCTTCAACAAGAAGTGGCAAAGTATGGCTAGCGTGCACAGTGACCAACCAAAGGATGCATACGTCACTGACTACGACCGAATAAGTCCACTATGTGTGGTCAATATTGACAACTCATAACACGAGTCACACATGGTCAGAGGGAGAGACAATGGTTTGGTAAGCGTATGTAGTGGCTAGAATGGACAAATAAGTTCAATACGTACTGGCACGGTGTGGCTAATATGCACACCAAACAATCAAAGTAGGCATATGTCACTGATCATGACCAGAGAATTTCAATATGGGTGGTCAACGTTGACCAACCATAACACGAGTGACAAACGGCCAGGAGAGGAAACAATGCTACAAGAATATCAGTTCTCAACTACCAAGTACAACGACCTTCAGTCAGTAGTAGTACGGTGTGGCTACCATGCACAATGACCGACCAAAGTAAGCATATGTACTGCCTTTGACCAAAGAAATCCGCTGTGTGTGGTCAGCGTTTACAACTCATAATATGAGTCACAATTGGTCAGAGGGGGAAACAATGGTTTGGGAACACCAAGTATCACATAGCAAGCACAAGGGGCTTCAATACGTTGTGGCACGGTGTGGAGACCATGCACGATGACCAACCAAAGTAGGCATATGTCACTGACCATGACCAAATAATGTCACTGAGTGTGGTAAACTTTGACAACTCACAACACGAGTCACAAATGGTCAGGGTGGAAGGTAATGGTTTGTGAATACTAGTTATCTACTAGAAAGTACAAATACCTTCAATATGTGGTGGCACAATGTGGCTCCAATGCACTGTGACCAACCAAAGTATGCATTTTTTGCTGAACATGACGAAAGAATTTCACTTCATGTGGTCAACGTTGAAAACGCATAACACGAGTCACAAATGGTCAGAGGAAAAAACAGTGGTTTGGGAAGCCTATGTATTGGCTAGAAAGGACGAAGAACTCAATAAGTAGTAGTACGGTGTGGCTAATATGCACACCAAAAAATCAAACTAGGCATATGTCACTGATCATGACCAGAGAATTTCAATATGGGTGGTCAACGTTGACCAACCATAACACGAATCACAAACGGTCATGAGAGAAAACAATGCTTTGAGAATATCGGTTCTCAACTACCAAGTACAATGACCTTCAGTCAGTAGTAGCGCGGTGTGGCTACTATGCACAATGACCGACCAAAGTAGGCATGTTTACTGCCTTTGACCAAAGAAATCCGCTGTGTGTGGTCCATGTTGACAACTCATAATACAAGTCACAAATGGTCAGAGGGGGAAACAATGATTTGGGAACACCAGGTATCACATAGCAAGCACAAGGGGCTTCAATACGTTGTGGCACGGTGTGGGGACCATGCACGATGACCAACCAAAGTAGGCATATGTCACTGACCATGACCAAATAATGTCACTAAGTGTGGTAAACTTTGACAACTCACAACACGAGTCACAAATGGTCAGGGTGGAAGGTAATGGTTTGTGAATACTAGTTATCTACTAGCAAGTACAAATACCTTCAATATGTAGTGGCACAATGTGGCTTCAATGCACAGTGACCAACCAAAGTATGCATATGTTCTGAACATGACGAAAGAATTTCACTTCATGTGGTCAACGTTGAAAACGCATAACACGGGTCACAAATGGTCAGAGGGGAAAACAATGGATTGGGAACACTAGTTATCAACTAGCAAGTACAAAGACCTTCAACAAGCAGTGACACGGTATGGCTAGCGTGCACAGTGACCAACCAAAGGATGCATACGTCATTGACTACGACCGAATAAGTCCACTATGTGTGGTTAACATTGACAACTCATAACACGAGTCACAAATGGTC
Source organism: Penium margaritaceum (assembly GCA_023375785.1). NCBI lineage: Eukaryota > Viridiplantae > Streptophyta > Zygnematophyceae > Desmidiales > Peniaceae > Penium > Penium margaritaceum. The sequence continues at coordinate 2,695 of SZWC01038949.1, forward strand.
AGAGGGAGAGACAATGGTTTGGGAAGCCTATGTATTGACTAGAAAGGACAAAGAACTTCAATACGTAGTGGCACAGTGTGGCTAATATGCACACCAAACAACCAAACTAGGCATATGTCACTGATCATGACCACAGAATTTCAATATGGGTGGTCAACGCTGACCAACCATAACACTAGTCACAAACGGTCAGGACAGGAAACAATGCTATGGGAATATCGGTTCTCAACTACCAAGTACAAAGACCTTCAGTCAGTAGTAGCACGGTGTGGCTACCATGCACAATGACCGACCAAAGTAGGCATATGTACTGCCTTTGACCAAAGAAATCCGCTGTGTGTGGTCAACGTTGACAACTCCTAATACGAGTCACAAATGGTCAGAGGGGGAAACAATGGTTTGGGAACACCAATAATGACATAGCAAGCACAAGGGGCTTCAATACGTTGTGGCACGGTGTGGAGACCATGCACGATGACCAACCAAAGTAGGCATATGTCACTGACCATGACCAAATAATGTCACTGAGTGTGGTAAACTTTGCCAACTCACAACACGAGTCGCAAATGGTCAGGAGGGAAGGTAATGGTTTGTGAATACTAGTTATCTACTAGCAAATACAAATACCTTCAATATGTAGTGGCACAATGTGGCCACAATGCACAGTGACCAACCAAAGTATGCATATGTCACTAACCATGACGAACAAATTTCACGTATGTGGTCAATGTTGAAAACGCATAACACGAGTCACAAATGGTCAGAGGGGAAAACAATGGATTGGGGACACTAGTTATCAACTAGCAAGTACAAAGACCTTCAACAAGCAGTTTCACGGTATGGCTAGCGTGCACAGTGACCAACCAAAGGATGCATACGTCACTGACTACGACCGAATAAGTCCACTCTGTGTGGTCAACATTGACAACTCATAACATGAGTCACAAATGGTCAGAGAGAGATACAATGGGTTGGAAAGCCTATGTATTGACTAGAGAGGACAAAGGACTTCAATACGTAGTGGCACGGTGTGGCTAATGTGCACACCAAACAACCAAACTAGGCATATGTCACTGATCATAACCACATAAGTTCAATATGGGAGGTCAACGTTGACCAACCATAACACGAGTCACAAACGGGAAGGATAGGAAACAATGTTATGGGAATATCGGTTCTCAAATACCAAGTACAACGACCTTCTGTCAGTAGTAGCACGGTGTGGCTACCATGCACAATGAACGACCAAAGTAGGCATATGTACTGCCTTTGACATAAGAAATCTGCTGTGTGTGGTCAACGTTGACAACTCATAATACGAATCACAAATGGTCAGAGGGGGAAACAATGGTTTGGGAACACGACGTATCACATAGCAAGCACAAGGGGCTTCAATATGTTGTGGCACGGTGTGGTGACCATGCACAATGACCAACCAAAGTAGGCATATGTCATTGACCATGACCAAATAATGTCACTAAGTGTGGTAAACTTTGAAAACTCACAACACGATTCACAAATGGTCAGGGTGGAAGGTAATGGTTTGTGAATACTGGTTATCTACTAGCATGTACAAATACCTTCAATATGTAGTGGCACAATGTGGCTTCAATGCGCAGTGACCACCTAAAGTATGCATATGTCACTGACCATGACGAAAGGATTTCACTTCATGTGGTCAATGTTGAAAACGCATAACACGAGTCACAAATGGTCAGAGGGGAAAACAATGGATTGGGAACACTAGTTATCAACTAGCAAGTACAAAGACCTTCATCAAGCTGTGGCACGGTATGGCTAGCGTGCACAGTGACCAACCAAAGGATGCATATGTCACTGACTACGACGGAATAAGTCCACTATGTGTGGTCAACATTGACAACTCTTAACGCCAGTCCCAAATGATCAGAGGCAGAGACAATGGTTTGGGAAGCATATGTATTGACTAGAAAGGACAAAGAACTTCACTATGTAGTGGCTCGGTCTGGCTAATATGCACACCAAACAATCAAATTTGGCATATGTCACTGATCATGACCACAGAATTTTTATATGGGTGGTCAACATTGACCAACCATAACACGAGTCACAAACGGTAAGAAGAGGAAACAATGCTATGAAAATATTGGTTCTCAACTACCAAGAACAATAACCTTCAGTCAGTAGTAGCACGGTGTGCCTACCATGCACAATGATCGACCAAAGTAGGCATATGTACTGTCTTTGACCAGAGAAATCCGCTGTGTGTGGTCAACGTTGACAACTCATAATACGAGCCACAAATGGTCAGAGGGGGAAACAATGCGTTGGGAATACTTGGTATCAACTAGCAAGTACAAGGACCTTCGATAAGTGGTGGCACGGTATGGCTACCAGGCACAATGACCAACCAAGACATTCTTCTGTCATTGAATAACATGAAAAGAGTTTCACTGTGTCTTGTCAACTTTCCTTCTTACGGCTGGTCAATCGCAACAATGGTTGAGAGGTTATTCAAGCTCGATGTTGCAAAATTCAAAACTTAGTCTGCGTCAATTGTTTATGAATAAACTAAAATTATTATCATCCATACTTTTGAAAACTACCCTATAATCTTACACCCCCTTATTTTATGCCCTTTACTCATAGGAACCCTTATAATGTCATTTGGACAACATATGAACACCATGTGAGTTGGCTTAGTGCTTATAGAGTTAGATTCTGGATCGATAGGTCCTGGGTTTGAATCCTTGTACGCGCAATATAGAATAGGCTCGCGACCTGGGGGGGGGGGTGTTGTGCTACCTCAACTCTACCTTCGAGCCTAAGCCGTGGGGGGGTAGGGGGGGTGTCATAATGCGGTCGCAAATCTGTCCTCCAGGTTGTCCACGGAACATCCCTCTAGGGGGGTGGGAGGGAGTATTCCAGTGAAGGCACCTACGCGTAACAAATAAACAAAAACCGACTTGGTGTCAAAGGGAGAAACCTATTGCTATTTATTGAATAGCAAGTGCAAATACTTTCAACAATTAGTGGAACGGTGTGGCTAAGATGTACAATGACCAACCAGATTAGGCATGTGCCACTTACCATGACCAAATGATTTTACTATGTGTGGTTAACGTTGACAACCCATACTATGGGCAATGAATTGTCAGAGGGGGAAACAATGGGTTGGAAACACCAAGTATCACATAGAAAGCACTAGGGGCTTCAATACGTTGTGGCACGGTGTGGAGACCATGCAGGATGAACAACCAAAGTAGGCATATGTCACTGACCATGACCAAGTAATGTCACTAAGTGTGGTAGACTTTGACAACTCACAACACGAGTCACAAATGGTCAGGGTGGAAGGTAATGGTTTGTGAATACCAGATATCTACTAGCAAGTAAAAATACCTCCAATATGTAGTGGCACAATGTGGCTTCAATGCACAGTGACCAACCAAAGTATGCATATGTCACTAACCATGTCGAACAAATTTCACTTCATGTGGTCAACGTTGAAAACGCATAACACGAGTCACAAATGGTCAGAGGGGAAAACAATGGATTGGGAAGCCTATGTATTGGCTAGAAAGGACAAGAACTTCAATACGTAATGGCACGGTGTGGCTAATATGCACACCAAACAATCAAACTAGGCATATTTCACTGATCATGACCATAGAATTTCAATATGGGTGGTCCACGTTGACCAACCATAACACGAGTCACAAACGGTCAGGAGAGGAATCAATGCTATGAGAATATCGGTTCTCACCTACCAAGTACAATGGCCTTCAGTCAGTAGGAGCCCGGTGTGGCTACCATGCACAATGACCGACCAAAGTAGGCATATTCACTGCCTTTGACCAATGAAATCCGCTGTGTGTGGTCCACGTTGACAACTCATAACACGAGTCACAAATGGTCAGAGGGGGAAACAATAGTTTGGGAACACCAAGTATCACATAGCAAGCACAAGGGGCTTCAATGCGTTGTGGCACGGTGTAGAGACCATGCACGATGACCAACCAAAGTAGGCATATGTCACCGACCATGACCAAATAATGTCACTAAGTGTGGTAAACATTGACAACTCCCAACACGAGTCACAAATGGTCAGGGTGGAAGGTAATGGTTTGTGAATACTAGTTATCTACTAGCAAGTACAAATACCTTCAATATGTAGTGGCACAATGTGGCTTCAATGCACAATGACCACCCAAAGTATGCATGTGTCACTGACCATGACGAAAGAATTTCACTTCATGTGGTCAACGTTGAAAACGCATAACACGAGTCACAAATGGTTAGAGGGGAAAACAATGGGTTGGAAACACTAGTTTTAAACTAGGAAGTACAAAGACCTTCAACAAGCAGTGGCACGGTATGGCTAGCGTGCACAGTGACCAACCAAAGGATGCATACGTCACTGACTACGACCGAATAAGTCCACTATGTGTGGTCAACATTGACAACTCATAACACGAGTCACAAATGGTCAGAGGGAGAGAAAATGGTTTGGGAAGCCTATGTATTGAATAGAAAGGACAAAGAACTTCAATACGTAGTGGCACGGTGTGGCTAACATGCACACAAAACAACAAAACTAGGCATATGTCACTGATCATGACCACAGAATTTCAATATGGGTGGTCAACGTTGACCAACCATAACGCGAGTCACAAACAGTAAGGAGAGGAAACAATGCTATGCGAATATTGGTTCTCAACTACCAAGTACAATGACCTTCACTCAGTGGTAGCACGGTGTGCCTACCATGCAAAATGACCGACCAAAGTAGGCATATGTACTGCCTTTGACCAGAGAAATCCGATATGTGTGGTCAACGTAGACAACTCATAATACGAGTCACAAATGTTTAGAGGGGGCAACAATGGGTTGGGAATACTTGGTATCGACTAGCAAGTACAAAGACCTTCGATAAGTGGTGGCTTGGTATGGCTACCATGCACAATGACCAACCAAAATATTCTTGTGTCATTAAATATCATAAAAAGAGTTTCACTGTGTCTTGTCAACTTTCCTTCTTACGGCTGGTCAATCGCAGCAATGGTTGAGAGGTTATTCAAGCTCGAAGTTGCAAAATTCAAAACTTAGTCTGCGTCAATTGTTTATGAATAAACTGAATTTGTTATCATTCATACATTTGAAAACTACTATATAATCTTACACCCCCTTATTTTATGCCCTTTACCCATAGGAACCCTTACAATGTCATTTGGACAACATATGAATACCATGTGAGCTAAGTTAGTGCTTATAGAGTTAGATTATGGAGGGATAGGTTCTGGGTTTGAATCCTCGTACGCGCAATATAGAATAGGCTCTTGACCTGGGAGGGCGGGGGGGCGGCCGTGTTGTGCTACCTCAAGTCTACCTTCCAGCCTAAGCCATGGGGGGGGGGTAGGATGGTGTNGACCATGCACGATGACCAACCAAAGTAGGCATATGTCACTGACCATGACCAAATAATGTCACTAAGTGTGGTAAACTTTGACAACTCACAACACGAGTCACAAATGGTCAGGGTGGAAGGTAATGGTTTGTGAATACTAGTTATCTACTAGCAAGTACAAATACCTTCAATATGTAGTGGCACAATGTGGCTTCAATGCACAGTGACCAACCAAAGTATGCATATGTCACTAACCATGACGAACAAATTTCACTTCATGTGGTCAACGTTGAAAACGCATAACACGAGTCACAAATGGTCAGAGGGGAAAACAATGGATTGGGAAGCCTATGTACTGGCTAGAAAGGACAAATAACTTCAATACGTAGTGGCACGGTGTGGCTAATATGCACACCAAACAATCAAACTAGGCATATGTCACTGATCATGACCAGAGAATTTCAATATGGGTGGTCAACGTTGACCAACCATAACACGAGTCACAAACGGTCAGGAGAGGAAACAATGCTATGAGAATATCGGTTCTCAGCTACCAAGTGCAACGACCTTCAGCCAGTAGTAGCACGGTGTGGCTACCATGCACAATGACCGACAAAAGTAAGCATATGTACCGCCTTTGACCAAAGAAATCCGTTGTGTGTGGTCCACGTTGACAACTCATAATACGAGTCACAAATGGTCTGAGGGGGAAACAATGGTTTGGGAACACCACATATCACATAGCAAGCACAGGGGGCTTCAATACATTGTGGCACGGTGTGGAGACCATGCACGATGACCAACCAAAGTAGGCATATGTCACTGACCATGACCAAATAATGTCACTAAGTGTGGTATACTTTGACAACTCACAACACAAGTCACAAATGGTCAAGGTGGAAGGTAATGGTTTGTGACTACTAGTTATCTACTAGCAAGTACAAAACCCTTCAATATGTAGTGGCAGAATGTGGATTCAATGCGTACTGACGAACCAAAGTATGCATATGTCACTGACCATGACGAAAGAATTTCACTTCATGTGGTCAACGTTGAAAACGCATAACACGAGTCACAAATGGTCTGAGGGGAAAACAATGGGTTGGGAACACTAGTTATCAAATAGGAAGTACAAAGACCTTCAACAAGCAGTGGCACGGTATGGCTAGCGTGCACAGTGACCAACCAAAGGATGCATACGTCACTGACTACGACCGAATAAGTCCACTATTTGTGGTCAACATTGACAACTCATAACACGAGTCACAAATGGTCAGAAGAGAGAAAATGGTTTGGGAAGCCTATGTATTGACTAGAAAGGACAAAGAACTTCAATATGTAGTGGCGCGGTGTGGCTAATATGCACACCACACAACCAAACTAGGCATATGTCACTGATCATGACCAGAGAATTTCAATATGGGTGGTCAACGTTGACCAACCATAACACGAGTCACAAACGGTCAGGATAGGAAACAATGCTATGGGAATATCGGTTCTGAACTACCAAGTACAACGACCATCAGTCAGTAGTAGCACAGTGTGGCTACCATGCACAATGACCGACCAAAGTAGGCATATGTACTGCCTTTGACCAAAGAAATCCACTGTTTGTGGTCGACGTTTACAACTCATAATACGAGTCACAAATGGTCAGAGGGGGAAACAATGGTTTGGGAACACCAAGTATCACATAGCAAGCATAAGGGGCTTCAATACGTTGTGGCACGGTGTGGAGACCATGCACGATGACCAACCAAAGTAGGCATATGTCACTGACCATGACCAAATAATGTCACTAAGTGTGGTAAACTTTGACAACTCATAACACGAGTCACAAATGGTCAGGGTGGAAGATCATGGTTTGTGCATACTGGTTATTGACTAGCAAGAACAAATACCTTCAATATGTCGTGGCACAACGTGGCTTCAGTGCACAGTGACCAACCAAAGTATGCATATGTCACTAACCATGACCAACAAATTTCACTTCATGTGATCAACGTTGAAAACACATACCAGGAGTCACAAATGGTCAGAGGGGAAAACAATGGGTTGGGAAAACTAGTTATCAACTAGCAAGTAAAAAGACCTTCAACAAGCAGTGGCACGGTATGGCTAGCGTGCACAGTGACAAACCAAAGGATGCATATGTCAATTACTACAACCGAATAAGTCCACTATGTGTGGTCAACATTGACAACTCATAACACGAGTCACAAATGGTCAGAGGGAGAGACAATGGTTTGGTAAGCCTATGTATTGGCTAGAAAGGACAAAGAACTTCAATACGTAGTGGCACGGTGTGGCTAATATGCACACCAAACAATCAAACTAGGCATATGTCACTGATCATGACCAGAGAATTTCAATATGGGTGGTCAACGTTGACCAACCATAACACGAGTCACAAACGGTCAGGAGAGGAAACAATGCTATGAAAATATCGGTTCTCAACTACCAAGTACAACGACCTTCAGTAAGTAGTAGCACGGTGTGGCTACCATGCACAATGACCGGCCAAAGTAGGCATATGTACTGCCTTTGACCAAAGAAATCCGCTGTGTGTTGTCAACGTTGACAACTCATAATACGAGTCACAAATGGTCAGAGGGGGAAACAATGGTTTGGGAACATCAAGTATCACATAGCACGCACAAGGGGCTTCAATACGTTGTGGCACAGTGTGGAGACCATGCACGATGACCAACCAAAGTAGGCATATGTCACTAAGTGTGGTAAACTTTGACAACTCACAACACGAGTCACAAATGGTCAGGGTGGAAGGTAATGGTTTGTGAATACTAGTCATCTACTAGCAAGTACAAATACCTTCAATATGTAGTGGCACAATGTGGCTTCAATGCACAGTGACCAACCAAAGTATGCATATGTCACTAACCATGACGAAAGAATTTCACTTCATGTGGTCAACGTTGAAAACACATAACACGAGTCACAAATGGTCAGAGGGGAAAACAATGGATTGGGAACACTAGTTATCAACTAGCAAGTACAAATACCTTGAACAAGAAGTGGCACGGTATGGCTAGCGTGCACAGTGACAACCCAAAGGATGCATACGTCACTGACTGCGACCGAATAAGTCCACTATGTGTGGTCAACATTGACAACTCATAACACAAGTCACAAATGGTCAGAGGGAGAGAAAATGGTTTGGGAAGCCTATGTATTGGTTAGAAAGGACAAAGAACTTCAATACGTAGTGGCACGGTGTGGCTAATATGCACACCAAACAATCAAACTAGGCATATGTCACTGATCATGACCAGAGAATTTCAATATGGGTGGTCAACGTTGACCAACCATAACACGAGTCACAAACGGTCAGGAGAGGAAACAATGCTATGAGAATATCGGTTCTTAACTACCAAGTACAACTACCTTCAGTCAGTAGTAGCAAGGTTTGGCTACCATGCACAATGACCGACCAAAATAGGCATATGTACTGCCTTTGACCAAAGAAATCCGTTGTGTGTGGTCAACGTTGACAACTCAAAATACGAGTCACAAATGGTCAGAGGCAAAAACAATGGTTTGGGAACACCACATATCACATAGGAAACACAAGGGGCTTCAATACGTTGTGGCACGGTGTGGAGACCATGCACGATGACCAACCAAAGTAGGCATATGTAACTGACCATGACCAAATAATGTCACTAAGTGTGGTAAACTTTGACAACTCATAACACGAGTCACAAATGGTCAGGGTGGAAGATAATGGTTTGTGCATACTAGTTATCTACTAGCAAGTACAAATACCTTCAATATGTAGTGGCACAATGTGGCTTCAATGCACAGTGACCAACCAAAGTATGCTTATGTCACTAACCATGACCAACAAAATTCACTTCATGTGGTCAATGTTGAAAACGCATAACACGAGTCACAAATGGTCAGAGGGGAAAACAATGGATTGGGAACACTAGTTATCAACTAGCAAGTACAAAGACCCTCAACAAGCAGTGGCACGGTATGGCTAGCGTGCACAGTGACCAACCAAAGGATGCATACGTCACTGACTACGAGCGAATAAGTCCACTATGTGTGGTCAACATTGACAACTCATAACACCAGTCACAAATGGTCAGAGGGAGAGACAATGGTTTGGGAAGCATATGTATTGACTAGAAAGGACAAAGAACTTCAATACATAGTGGCACGGTGTGGCTAATATGCACACCAAACAATCAAAATAGGCGTATGTCACTGATCATGACCACAGAATTTCAATATGGGTGGTCAACGTTGACCAACCATAACACGAGTCGCAAACGGTAAGGAGTGGAAACAATGCTATGAGAATATCGGTTCTCAACTACCAAGTACAATGACCTTCAGTCAGTAGTAGCACGGTGTGCCTACCATGCACAATGACCGACCAAAGTAGGCATATGTACTGCCTTTGACCAGAGAAATCCGCTGTGTGTGGTCAACGTTGACAACTCATAATACGAGTCACAAATGGTCAGAGGGGGAAACAATAGTTTAGGAACACCAAGTATGACATAGCAAGCACAAGGGGCTTCAATACGTTGTGGCACAGTGTGGAGACCATACACGATGACCAACCAAAGTAAGCATATGTCACTGACTATGACCAAATAATGTCACTAAGTTTGGAAAACATTGACAACTCATAACACGAGTCACAAATGATCAGGGTGGAAGATCATGGTTTGTGCATACTGGTTATTGACTAGCAAGTACAAATACCTTCAATATGTCGTGGCACAATGTGGCTTCAATGCACAGTGACCAACCAAAGTATGCATATGTCACTAACCATGACCAACAAATTTCACTTCATGTGGTCAACGTTGAAAACACATAACAGGAGTCACAAATGGTCAGAGGGGAAAACAATGGGTTGGGAACACTAGTTATCAACTAGCGAGTAAAAAGACCTTCAACAAGCAGTGGCACGATATGGCTAGCATGCACAGTGACCAACCAAAGGATGCATACGTCACTGACTACGACCGAATAAGTCCACTATGTGTGGTCAACATTGACAGCTCATAACACGACTCACAAATGTTCAGAGGGAGAGACAATGGTTTGGTAAGCGTGTGTATTGGCTAGTAAGGACAAAGAACTTCAATACGTAGTGGCACGGTGTGTCTAATATGCACACCAAACAATCAAACTAGGCATATGTCACTGATCATGACCAGAGAATTTCAATATGGGTAGTCAACGTTGACCAACCATAACACGAGTCACAAACGGTCAGGAGAGGAAACAATGC
>SZWC01038956.1:0-13350 GCA_023375785.1 Penium margaritaceum
TGCCTCCCTCCTGCTGCCGTTGACGCTCTGATGCTCTAGAGGCGCTGAGCAGAGAACACTGAGGCCGCGCCGACCGCAGCACGAGCTGCTGACTGCTGCGGCTGGTTTGCGAGGACAGGCGGAACGACGGCTGTTGCGTGCGTTGGTCCGGTCGCAGGCGCGACCGACCGAGGGAGGCGGGGGCGGAGGATAAAGCCAACGCCGCTGCTGTCGCCGCGGCCATGGTTCTGTCAGAGCACTCACACGGGTAACGCTGGACAGTCTTCCCCGATCGAATAACGGGCGTCGCCTCAGAGTCAATAAAGGTAAGTGACGGAAACAGCTCCTACACGTCCTGTGCCGATGCCTACACGTCGAACATCAACAGATGTCCAGCGCGAGAGATTAGTTGAGGGAATGAAGCAAATGTCACAGGAAACGAACCAGTGTTGGACAAATGACGTTGTTCCACTGTAACGCTCCCTCTCTCCGAAGAAATGCGAGCTCCAGCCATGAATTGAGCAGGGCCGACGCGGCAAGCACTAGGCGAGAGTAGCAACGCTACAGCGAGGAGCGACGTGGCACCGGTCGGAGACACAAACGGGCGAACGTGGTCGGTTGAGGGCCAGTTGCTCACACGTGAGCGACGAAAGAATGTTGGTGTGGAAAGAGCGTCAGGTGTGAACGAGCGCACATCCCGTTTCTGGTAAACAATTTAGCCTGGTCTTGACCCATAGAGGCGGGGGGTCTACATCAGTACCTGGTAAGCCCGGAAGTTCAACCTGGGCCCCAGGTATGGAAATCATGGCACAGGGTAAATTTTAAGGTGTTTTCAACACAATATAGAGCAGAATCTGAGTTATATACACAGTCCTTTTTATGGAGGAGATAGTTAGAGATGAGGGCTATAGCAAAGTTTTCTTCAAAACATGTGAGTTTTCCCTTAGAGTGTTTTGAGAAAACAATCCCAAAATTTCTTTTAAAGGCTTTCCCAAATGCGTGAATTTTCTTAGCTGATGCGTAATAGTTTGTGTCCGCCGAGCGTTCTTCCTATACAGGATGAAAGAGAGTATGGAGAGTAAACCAGTCAGCTTTGAAGACTTCAGGCTTGAGTGGGTCAATAAGTAATTAGGGAGTCGTGGAAGGGATGTACGGGAAAATAGTATTGAAGAAGATTTCCATCCGTTGTAGGAGAGGATGTAATTGGCGACGGAGAAGGCAACAATGTTGAGTTGTTTCCTCCTCCGCACAGAATTGGGACATCCCATTTATGTTTATACTCCGGTCCCAGAACCCTCTTGAGTGAGGTTTGAAATTCTGCATCTCGAAAGATACAAAACAAATGCAATGTACAACCAGTCAAAAACGTAATGCAAACCTGTCAAACGTGTGCTTTTATCAATAACATCAAACTTAGCGGCCACTGTATGCAACACCTTTGGGTGAAATATTGCTCCATTATCTTAGAACATTCGCTGAAATTTATGTGGGTGGATTTGCAAGTGGTTTAGTCGTAGAAGGTAGTGAAGCAATCAAATATTCAAGAAAAATGGAAACAAGTGTATTTGAAATGCAAACTATATTTCAACGACAGGTGGCAACTTGTCGAGTGCATATGAACAGCTGTTGAAACACAAGTGAGGCATGGTTAAGGTCTCAACCACTTGTCAAGCTCAACATGTGTGGAGCCACGATGTTTGTTACGTCCCTTACATACACCAAGCCCTGAACTTTGCGAGTGGACATTGCCGTCCCTTCGTTCATGGCTCGCCGCGTGTCTGCCTTTGGATTTTTTTCCTCGTTCGGCTGAGGGCATTTTGGCCAAATGCCACGACCTTTGGTGTTCAGTTGCAAAAGGTTCTAAAAGGTTTGACCACTTCCTAAAAGTGTGGAGAGAGTTACGATTACAGTGCGAACCGTATCGATCTTCTGATACTGTCCAGTTAGCTTCTTGAAAGCTCCTGGCTTTCCTAAAGATGCACCTCAATGCTCCCGAAACCTTTCGACTTCTCGGTAGAGTTTCTCAAACCAACCTCTCACGACCCAGCATTGCATGCGTCGCTCGCCTCTCGCGTCCAAGACCCATGCCTCGTTCTTGCTTCCACTCTTTAATGTGTGCACTTCACATTTCTGACACTTCTCATCGAAGTAGACTTGCTACCAAGTACACATTATCCAACCGTCCCAGTTCCTTGAACCGTTTACTGTTGTGCAACTTCTACTAGTTCCCCATACACGTTTCACTAAGCATAACACTTGGTTTCAGAGTGCAACGATGCTAGAAGAGCAGGCGACTAATTTACTCCCAGTAGGGAACCTTGTACAAGTCTTTCCCTCATCTCCGGCGTCCAGAAGGACGTACACCTGGTGGCGACGACAGTGAAAGGAGGGAGTGCACCTGGTCATGAGTAGCGATAAATCGGTGAAGACTTTGGCAGTGGAAGATAAGTAGCGGGCGCGAGGCTATCCAGGCTACCTAGGTAGCAATCGCGGTAGGCTTTGTCATGAATGACGTGGCTCCAACAACTCCGATGACCAATCCGACAAAGAACCCCTCAGGCTCGACAAACCCCTCACATCCGCCGCTGCCCGATGGAGGAGGTGCTCGGTCAGATAGACCAGAATCTAAGTACTGAACCGAATATCAAATGGGCATATCGGATGAACAACTTGAGGAGGTGCTCGGTCAGGGGATTATTGGGCCATCCACAATGAGGAGTGTAAACTTTCACCAAAGTCAACCTATGGAGCGGCTATCTGCGTATCTGGTGAGGACATCCAGAAGACGGTATTTAGCATACACTTTGGGCACTTTGAGTTCATAGTTACGTCGTTCAAACTCCAAATGCTCCATCAATACTTATGGCAGCCATGAATAGAATTTATCGATCGTGTCTCTATAACTCTTTCGTCGTGAATCTCGATGACATCCTGGTATACAACTGCAAACTAGAGGAGCACGGTGGACATCTCTGAAAAGGGTTTTCGAGATTTTACAACGAGAGAAATTCTAAAACAAAAGCTCAAAGTCTGATTTTTTTTGCCCTTCGATCGAGTTTTTGAACCAAGGTTTTGGCGGAGGACAGATCACGATGGACGCGAAGGAAATGGAGGTACTTGTTGATTGGCAGGCATCCACCAACACTCAAGAAGTTCAAGTGATTTGTACGGGATTTAACTAAAGTGTCAGCGCCTCTCTCCGATCTCACCTGTGAAACCATTAAGTGGAGTTGGGGACAAAGCAAGCAAGAAGCATTCAAACAGCTGAGAAAGTGTCTGACTTTCAAACTATAATTCGATTGGAAAATCCAATGGTGAACTACATCATGGCCATCGACGCATCTGATCGAGTAATCGGAGCCGTTCTCCTCTAAGACAAGAGCAATAGAGGAATACCAATCGCGTATATGAGGAGGAAAGTGCGCGGGCCGAAGTGAACTACATGGAGTGTGAAAGAGAAATGTAGGTGGTTGTGCACGTGTTCGAGACGTGGCCTTACTATCTTGAATAGTGACAATGTTTCCTCAACATCGATCACCACATCTAAAATCATCAAAATACTCAGCCAAATCTGAATCATCAACAAACTAGAAGGATGGAATTACTTGAGTCCAACCTCAACTATGCATCGAGTAGCCTGCTGAGGTAAGCAGGCTACTCCTTGAATGAGATCCGTACTTTGAGAGATTGTTTGTGAAGATTTACATGGAGTTCAGCGGGTACTACAAAGCATTCTTCTGGTTCAGTTTAACATAATGGCAACGATGATTCACTCGCCAAGTTATTGTACCACCTAGGGACAAGATACATCGCATGCTATTTGAGGAGTACCACGACATAGGTCCAGGTGCAAACTTCGGTGAGGACAAGTCGTTGAAGACACTTGCAAAGTGCTACTGCTATTATATGGTGCAAACAAACGTTACAAAACTACAACAAGATGTGTGACGTGTGTCAACACCATTAGTCGAGAAGAAAAAAAATCGTAGATTTGATTCAACCACTATCTGTATGCAAAGATTAATGGTCTGATATCTCCATGGACTTTGTGATTTTTTGGTTCATCACTTTGGAGGAGTTTGATGCCATACTCATGGTTGTCGGTAGGTTCTTGAAGCTGTTGCACTTCATCCTGATGACAACGGTCATGATCGAGGGATCAATGGAGCTCTTTCTCAACAACTTTTCCCAACTAAACGGTGTCTCCTCCTCCATCACAAGTGATGGATGCGAGAGCTTTACAAGCAAATTTTTGCAAGAGCTGATAACTTGCTATGAAAATCGGATCCAACTATCGACGGCCCACCATTCCCAAAATTACGGGCAGACTGAGCACACCAATCAGATTCCCAAACACCTTGTCCAAACACTATGTGAGCCACATGAAACTTCCTGTATGGTCAAGCTGTCGTTTGTGAGTTTGCATACAACTCTGAAGCCGTCGCAATGACGGGAAAAACTCCATTTGAAGTGGCGAGAAACCCGCAACACACCAGTAGATGACATCTAGCGGTGGGACATCTGAAGCCTATGGAATGAGACTTGCTGGACGCTTGCAAAGATCCATGCAGTGATGTAGCAAGCATCCGACAAGCATTAGAGGGACTCCGAGTTCCACAGCGGTGATTGTGATCTACTCAACTCGGTGAATATCAAATTGTGAGGAATTGATTTAACAAAGCTCAAACTTAAATGTTTGTGGTTGTTTATAATTGAGGAGATGAAGATACCTGCCGTCACTGAGCTACGCCTTCCAGACACTATGGCTATCCATCTGGTGTTCCACATCAGCCGAATCAGACTTTAATGGTGCCCAAATGAGTACTTCCTTGGAGGAAACATGCCTTCTCCACCACTTGTGGAAGCAGACGGTGGCATAGTGTACGATGTCAAAGAAACTCTTTGACACCACCAACAAGGACACGTGATGGAGTATCTCATAAAGTGGCAGGGCTACGATGCATTGTACAACAACTAGGAGTCCCTAGACAACCTATCGTCGATCAGCAGATCAAATATTTTACTAGCCGGCATCGTCCCACGTCTTGCAACGCACCGGGGCATTGCGGCTAAAGGAGGCAAGAATAAATTTCCTAACATAGTTGAGTCCCTAAACTTTGCAACTGGTATTTTTTGCCCGTACATTCATGGCCCACTGTACGTCCACCTCTCGATTTTTACGTTGTTTAGTCGGAGACAAATTGGCCAACTGTTCCAACGTTGGGTGTTCGGTTCCACAAGGTGTTGACAGGTTCGATCACTTCCAAGAAGCTTCGATAAAACTATCATGAACCACATTGATCTTCTGATAACAGTCTGTTGATTTCTTGATTGCACCAGTTATACACAAAGACACGCCTCGATATTCTTGAGACCTGGTGACTTCTCTGCAGAGTTTGTTTAGCAGCCTCTCACTACGCGGCATTGCATGGGTCGCTGGACTAGAAAGTCCAAGACCACAAGCATGCCTCATTTTTGTTTCCGCTATTGTGTACGCCATAGGAAAGTTTGGAAATTTGTTGTTGAAATACATTGACTAGTAACTACAATTTATCCAGTCGTCCAAATTCCTCCATCTGTCTTTTGCTTCGCAACTTTAACCTGTTTACCATTTGAGTTCTGCTCGACGGAGTAAAATCACTGGTGGATTTCAGGAACCTTGTCCAGAAATGGAAGAATTGAAGAATATTCAACCTGCATCCTTGAAATCCTTCTCAAGTTTACGACTGTCAAGAATGTACACGAAAATTATGACGAACATTCTGTCCACCCTTCTGGATGTTGTTGAAAATTCTTAGAACTTCTGGAATGCAACATCGCGGGTCGGGGTGGTTAGCAAAAATGTCCTCAACATCTTGGAAAAAAGTTGAAAATTGTCGTGAGATGGAATAACAATGTAAGACCAGAAATACCCACATGCAGAGTGTAGGAATTCATGCGTGATTTATACTAAACACCTCCTACCTTCTAGCCACGTCGTCCAATCATGATACATAACGATAGCCAGTGTAGCCTGCGTGTTGTTAATCAAATAATCAAAATATCTCATATCGTCGGAGGGCTCACAGTTGTGCACTACATCACATCCATGCCACTTGAAGATACATTTGATCATTTTGCCGCATTGTTTCTTGTAGAAGCCCAAGAATACCTTTATGTCATGAACATTTGTTGATTTCGGCCAATGACTGCCGCCACCTTTTTTTATCGGTCGTGATCCTTTCATCGCCGCTGATGTGCCCAAGTCCTTGATTAAATAATGATCATCGTCACAAAGTGAGGGAATTTCTATAGTATTATTCTTTGTATACCCTCAAAAACTTCTTAATAATGTCCATCATGCTCCTCTAGGGTACGAATACACCTTAGCATGTCATCGAGGTACAAGACTACAAAGTCATCAAGAGATACTAAAAAATGTTGTTATTGTCACCATAAAAATTGCTCAAATGTTTGGAATTCCAAACGGCATAACCATGAGTTTGAAGTGCTTGTAGCGAGTTCAAAAATTTGTCTTTTCAATTACCGTACATGATTACTTGATCAAGTGGTAACAACTTCACAAGATGATTCTACGTTGAATTCGGGCTTCACAAACTCGATAAAAATGTTCAAAAACATCAGGAGAGGGTAGAGGTTCTTGATGGTTTTGTTGTTTAGTGCTTGGTAGTCCATGCACATTGACGTGTCACTATTTTTTTTCAAGACATTGTATGTTATTGATGGAGGCATATGGTAATGGAGATGGAAGGAAAAATTCCTGCTTCAGCATTTTATCTGGCTTTTGCTTGAGATTTGTCACCTTGTGGTTGCTCATGCAATTTGTTCCCTTGATTGTCGACCGGCTGCCTGGATTCATTTCAATCAGGTGATCCTCAGTCTGTAGAGTGTCACAAATGCTAAAATGCCTGGGAGAGAACTAGAAATGTAGAGAGCTAGTTTTGAAAAACATGGTTGGTATTAATATTTGTGGGGTCCTAATTTTCCAAGGGCAGGAGTGTGTACACAGAGCCTGAAGAAGAAAAGATGGTAATTTCACGCTCACACCAAGTCTAAGAACCAGACGCATGGAAGTGACAGAAGTTGGATCTGTTTAAGTTGTGCAACACACCAAGTACTTGAGGCAGGACATGGATGCTATTGAGTAATAGAGCGGATCCTCTAGGTGTTTTTTCACATACAAAACGTAATGATGCTATTCTATCCATAGTGTAAAAGGTCCAAGTGCTAGAGGAACTACTTGGAAAGTTGGAAGGGAGGCCTTTTGATGGTTGCGGTGAACTCTATTGTACCTGGTGGACAACTTGAGCATGAACGAAATGCACGCTGAAATGAAAAAGCTCAGCCACATTATGTAGCACAGAGGTCACCTCATGTGCTTTTGAACTTGAAGTAGTAGGTAGTTCTAGAATTACCCTTGTAGTTACATAACCTCCCAAGGCAGCTAAAGGGTAACCAGCAAGTTGAAGAGTTAACAGACAACTGAAGGATCACCACTAAGTTCATAAGGCAGCTAGAGGATCGCAAGGTAGCACTTTTGTCATCAGGTGATTGAAGAGTCGGAGTTTCCCTTTCACAGATTACTCTTCAGTTGGAAACTGAAGATTATTCTCTTTCCTTCGACAATGAAGGGATATGAGCTTGAGTATCCAATGGAGTTTTCCTGGCTCCTCTCCACACAAAAAAAAATCGAACAGGTTTCAAGGTGACTAAAAACATTCCATCAATGTTTTTGGCAGCCATGTATAATTTTTTTTAATGGTGTCTTGACAACTCTGTTATTTTACACCTTGATGACATCCTCATATACAACTGCATGCTGGAGAAGCACGGTGGACATCTCTGAAAAGTTATTGAGATTTCTCAAAGACAAAAGTTCTGTGAAAAACTCTCAAAGTATGACTTTGTTTGCTGTTTGATCAAGTGTTTGGACCAAGTTATTGGTGGAGGACAGGTCACAATTGACGCGAACAAAATGGAGGTAGTCATTGATTGGCTGACATCCACCAACACTCGAGATGTTCAAGTTCTTTTGAATTTCTACAGCTACTACTGTTGATTTATACAGGATTATGCCAGGGTTGCAGCTTCTCTCTTTTACCTCACTCGTAAAGCCATGGAGTGGAGTTGGGGACATAGCAAGCAAGAAGCATTCAAATCTCCAAGAAGCTGTCTGACCTCGGCACCAGAATTCAAGTGACAAATCCAATGGTGGACTACATCACGGCCATCGACGCATCCACGAGTTTAATGCATGGTGGTACTATCTGGAATACCAACGATGTGTCCTCCACACCAATCGTCACATCTCAAAACATCTGAAGACTAAGCCAAATATGAGTCATCGACAAACTAGATGGATGGAGTTCCTCAAGTCTGACCTCCACTATGCATCGAGTACAAACGTGGAAAAACTTAATCCAGCAGATGGTTGAGATTGGTAAAGCACTCCTTGAATGAGACCCGTACTTTAAGAGGCTGTTTGTGAAGATTTACGTGGAGTTCAACGGGTACCATAGAGCATTATTATGGTTTAATGAACCATACTGTCAACGGTGATTCACTTGTTAAGTTTCTGCACCACCCGATGACAAGCTATATTGCATGCTATTCAAGGACTTCCAGGTGTACATTTCAGCAAGGACAAGACGCTGAAGACAATTGCAAAGCATTATTGGTACAACATGATTTGAACCAATGTTACAAACTACAACAAGACGTGCACCGTGCATCAACCCCATAAGTCGAGACAAACATGATTATGGGTTGAAATCAACTACTATCAGTATCGAAAGAATCATGGTCTGATATGTCCATAGACTTTGTGATGTTTTGGCCCGTCACGTTGGAGGATTTTGACGCCACACTCGTGGTGGTCGGCAGGTTCTTGAACATGTTACACTTCATCCCAATGATGACAATGGTCATGACCGAGGGATCAAGGTGGCTCTTCCTCAACAACTTTGTCTGACTACACAATGTCCTCTCCTCCATCAAAAGCGAAAGATATGGAAGTTTCACCAGCAAATTTTTGCACAAGCTGATGACTCACTACGGCAGTCAGATCAGACTATCAACTGCCTACCATTCCCACATTGGTGGGAAGACTGAGTGCACCAATCAAAATCTTGAACAAATTCTCTGAACATTGTATGAGCCACATGGCCCAAACTGTATGGTCAAGTTGCCGAACACAAACTCACATACAACTCAGCAACCTCCGCAGTGACATGCAACATTTCATTTGAAGTGGTTCATGGCAAAAAACCAACAACATACCAGTAGATGGCATCCAGCAGCAAGACATCCAAAGCCTATGGAATTAGACTTGCTAGACGCTCACAAACATTCCTACAACAGTGAAGCGAGTGGCCGACCAGCATCAGAGGGACACCGAGATCCATGTCAGTGAGTGCATCCTACCTAGCTCCGCGACCATTGAATTGCGAGGACTGGACTGCACGAAACTCAAACCTAGATGCGGACACCTACTGTCATTGAGCTCCGCCTACCTGACAGTACGACTATCCATCCGGTGTTCCACATCAGCCGAATCAAACTTTACTGGGACCCAAGCAAGTACTTTCCTGGCATAAACATACATTCTCCATCGCTTGTGGAAGCAGACGGAGGCACTGAGTACGAGGTCAGAGAATTTTTTTAAAACCACCAACATGGATAAGTGATGAAGTATCTTGTCAAGTGGCAGGACTACGATGCATCGTACAACAGCTAGGAGCCCCACGACAACCTACAAGATGTCGGTTAGCAGATCAAAGGTTTTTTCAGCCGGCATTGACCTACGTCTTGCAATGCACCCGGACATCGCGGCTAAAGGGGAGGAGAATTATGTCCGTGACATACACGAGTCCCTCAACTTTGAAATAGTTTTTTCCTTTCCAGACAATCATGGCCCACTGCACGTCTACCTCTGGACTTTTACACTTTTCGATCTAGGGCATGTTGGCCAACTGTCCCAACCTCTGGTGTTCGGTTCCACAGGGTTTTGACAGGTTTGATCACTTTCAAGAAGTTTCAATGAAACTATTATGAACCACATGAGTCTATTGATACCGTTTGATCAATTTCTTGATGGCACCAGATATACCCGTCGTGTCTTTTACATTCGGCTATATTAACTTAAAACTTTCATCCATAGAGTACTTAAGAAACTCCACAGGGGATTGATTAAAACACTAGAGTTGATTTGGGTTTGTCCAATCGTCTCATTTCCTACCAGATTGAATGTTGATGTGCTGTCAAAAGTGCAAATCTTCCTGCCACATCAGCTACCTTGGTGCAGATACGCTTGGTTGCAGTCACTTGAGGCTTTGAGATTTGGATTTTTGAACTTAGAAGATTCTTACACGCTGACGGGTTGACATTTTTTACAATTGACCTCCACTGAATTTTGCCTTTTCCGGCACCAAGAAAGGCCAAGGGCCTTTGAATGAAACATCTAAACAATGTTTGGGATCCAGCTATCCAATCATATAATCACTAAACTCGGTACCAAAAGGTGAATATTGAAAACACTATGGGTACACAAAGATGTGCCTCGATGTTCTTGAAACCTGGTGACTTCTCAATAGATTCTTTTTAAGCAGCCTCTCAGTATGTGGCATTGCACGTATTGCTGGACTAAAAGAAGATCATAATTATGCCTCATTCTTGTTCCGGCTCTTGTTTACGTTGCAGGAAAGATTCGACGGTTGTAATCGAAGTATGAATACTGATGATTACAAATAATCTTGTCATCCTAATTCCTCAAACCGTCTTTTGCTCCCCAAATTGAACCTGTTTGCCATATGAAGTCTGCGGAACATAAGAATGTCATTGGTGGATTCCAGAAACCTTGTCAAGAAAAGGGGGAATTTGAGAAGGTTCGACCTGCATCCCTTAAATCCTTCTCAAACGCACCACTGTTGAGAATTCAATTGAATGATATAGAAACATCAAGAAAGTTCATGGCACTTCTATGGACCCTCCTGGAAGTTATCAAAAAATCCTCAGAACTTCAGGAACGCAACCTCACCGATCGGGGCGATAAGCCAAAACATCGTCAAGATCTTGAGGAAAAAAAAAGCATCGTGAGATGGACTACAAATGTAAGAACAGAAGTACCCATATGCGGAGTATAGGTACTCATGTATGACGTGGACTTAACACCTCCTAGCCACGACGTCCAGGACCGTGACCAGCCAGGCTGATATGTCACGAAAGCTAGTGTAGTCTATTTGTCTTCAATCAAATGATAAACATATCTGATATCGTCAGAGGGCTCCCTGTTGTGCACTACATCATAGCCATGCCACTTGAAGATATACTTGATCAGTTTTCAGCATTACTTGTTGTAGAAGCCCAATGATACCTTTATGTCACGAACATTTGTCGATGTTGACCAATCAACAAATGCTGCACCTTTTTTCGTCGGTCGTGATCCTTCCGCAGCCGCTGATGTACCCAAATACTTAATCAAACAATGTGCAAAGTCACATTGTGAGGGATTTGTGTGTAACATTGTTCTTTGTACCACCTCGACAAATTCTTGAAAATGTCCATCATGCTCCTCTATGATACGACTACAAATTAGCATGTCATCGAGGTACAAGGCTACACATTCATCAAGAAATATGCTAGGCTTGATGTTATTGCCCGCCATGAATGATCCTTAAGTATATGCAAGTCCAAACGGCATGACCATGAATTTGAAGTTTCTGTAGCGAGTTTAAAATTCGTCTATTTGATT
This sequence comes from Penium margaritaceum, assembly GCA_023375785.1. Lineage (NCBI taxonomy): Eukaryota > Viridiplantae > Streptophyta > Zygnematophyceae > Desmidiales > Peniaceae > Penium > Penium margaritaceum. Next base: position 11,729 of record SZWC01038956.1, read on the forward strand.
ACCGCACATGATAACTTGATCAAGTGGTAAGCACTTCACAAGATTTCCTTATGTTGGATTCGGGTCAAACAAACTTGATTAAAAAGTATAACAACATCAGGAGAGGATAGCGGTTCTTGTGTCGTTGAGTGCTTGACATGTCACATTGACATGTCACTATATTGTTTTCAAGTAGGTGTATTTCATTAGTGGGGGCGTATGGTGATGGAGATGGACGGACAAATCCCTGCTCAAGCATTTAATCCGTATTTCGCTTGAGACTTGTCACCTTGTGGTTGCTGTTGTAATATGTCCCCTTAAGTGTCAGGAGGCTGCCTGGCTTCCGTTCAATAAGGTGATCCACGGTCTGCAGATTGCCACAAAACGGAAAGGCTTGCGGGTGAAAGCACCATAGAGAGCTAGTTTTGAAAAACATGGTTGAGATAAACATTTATAGAGTCCTAGATTTCCAAGGGCAAGAGTGTGTATACAGAACCTGAAGAAGAAACACAAGTAATGTCATGCTCATACCAAGTATGTAAACCAGATGCATAGAAATACTGTATACATTGTGCAATACACCAAGTACTAGAGGCATTAAATGGATGTCATTGAGTCATTGAGCGGCTCCCTTTGGTGTTTTCTCACTCAGAAACCTCAATGATGTTGTACTCACGTCCCAGAGGAACTACTTGGAAAGTTGGAAGGGAGGCCCTGTTGTACCTGGTGGTAGACGACTTGAGTAGGAACTAAAGGCATGCTGAACTGAGAAAACTCAGCCACAATATGCTGCACAAAGGTCACCTCATGTGCTTTTGAAATTGAGGTGGTAGGTCGTTACATAACTACCCAGGTGGTTTCATGACCGCCCAGGGCAGATGAAGGGTCATCAGGAAGTTGAAGAGTCAAAGGGCAACTGAAGGACCACCATGAAGTTGAAGAGTCACAATGCAGCTGAAGGATTGTAGGGTAGCATTAGGGTCATCAAAGTGTCGAAGGGTTACAGGTTCAGGTGACAGTTTACTATTCTGCTGGAAACTGAATTTTTTTGTCTTTCCTTTGACAATGAAAGGATATGAGCTTGAGTCCCCAATGGATTTTTTTGGCTCCTGCCTACTGAAAAGTGTTTTTGAGAAGATGTTTCAAGGTGAAGCCGGCTGCTGAAACTGGGATTTTTTAAACAATCCCCCTTGGTTGAGAGTGGCCGAGGAGGTTAGAGGTGCAAAAAGTCCATGATGTTAACTTTGGATGCTGATGATCATGAAGTTAGAGTCTGGGGTTGATGAGGAAGTCATGTTCGAAGCTGTTTGGAATCTTGACTTGAGCAATTGCAAGAGGGTGAGGTCCAAAACTAATTTATTGGACATGGTTCAGGGCTAACCCACTTAAACAATCTGCTTCCTAAACTGGATTTTGGACTTGTGGATCATTTACTGGAGAGTTCACAGTCTAAAGAAGGTAGGGTTTATTTTTAATTTTTAAGATGAGGATTTTGTTGTGATTTTTATTGCTGGTGTGGGGTTATCTGTGCTGAAAGGTACAAATGGTGTAGATGTGTGTGTGTGTGTGTGTGTGTGTGTGTGTGTGTGTGTGTGTGTGTGTGTGTGTGTGTGTGTGTGTGTGTGTGTGTGTGTGTGTGTGTG
>SZWC01038957.1:0-13349 GCA_023375785.1 Penium margaritaceum
CTTGATCCTGGACCTCTTGCCTTTTTCTTTTCTCAGGCTAAGGCATGGAGTCATCACCCATGCCCACCCAGACATCGACGGTCCATGACCCCCGAAAACTTCGAAAATTCATATCTCCCAATCCGACTGTTGGATCCGCCTCAAACTTGGACCGTAGACATTTTTCCACCTGATCTTTTCAATGGTGAAGTCGGATTGGCGATCGCAGCAGGCATCTGGTACTTTCCTGGAACTTGCTCCTGTGGACCTGAAATTGATCCAAATGGCTCCTTTCTCAACACTAAAGAGCTAGAGAATGCTCTCATGGCACACTCCTAGTGGTCACATAACCCACAAACCCATGGAGAATTGCCATGTGTCCATGGCTCCGGCGCCGTCATTCCGTACTCCGTCTATGCTCCTGGGCCGTCCTCCCGTGAGCGTCAGTTGGAGTAGTATACAAGGATCTCACCTCACCTAAAAAGTAAGGAGAGGTGCCTTTATCCTAGTCAGCACACTCTGACAAGGCAATCTTAAGACCAAGGACCTTTTTGGATATTTCTCCCATCAGGTCTTGACCCTGGACCTCTTGCCTTTTTCTTTTCTCAGGCTAACGCATGGAGTCATCACCCATGCCCACCCAGACATCGACGGTCTATGACTCCGGAAACATCGAAAATTCATATCTCCCAATCCGACTGTTGGATTGGCCTCAAACTTGGACCGTAGACATTTTCCCACTTCATCTTTCCAGTGGTGAAGTCGGATCGGCGATCGGAGCAGGCATCTGGTACTTTCGTGGAACTTGCTCCTGTGGACCTGAAACTGAGCTAGATGGCTCCTTTCCCAAGACTTGCTAGTTTTTGGGAGCTTGATCTCTTGATTCTAGTAGTATGAACTACTCTCGCTGTTTTGGAGCTTACATGGGATCAAGCATCTCTTCTTTCCCTTGTTCCCTTTCATGAAAGGTTTCTTTTTTTGTGGTGATGAGTCTTCTTCCTGCCAGGTCCCGCAAGCGGTAGGTCTATTGGGCCGTCTCATAGCCCACCATAACGTTCTTTTAGGCTCTTGCATCCAGCTTGCCGGCACCCTCCCCCGCCTGGATCTTTGCCCATGCAGTACAGCCAATTGCTTTCAGGTGTGATGGGTCCGACTTCTTCCCTTCTTCTCGGATCTATCAATCGCAGCTGCACGAGTCCGGTTGACGAGATAGCATGCCGTTCTTGCCGCTTCTGCCCAAATACACTGTGGAACCTTTGCATCCAAAAGCATGCTACGTACCATGCTAAGGATGGTCTGATTCATCCGTTTGGCAATACCGTTGCTCTGTGGCGTGTAAGGCATTGTCGGTTGATCGTTGATCCCATGTTGATGCAACGAGCCGCTGGAAGTCGCTTCGCATCGCTTTGACTTTCTTTTCGATCTGCCGCTCTACCATGGTGACAAACTCCTACAATGCTTCTCTGACCTCTCCCTTTGCTTTGAGGAAGAAGATCCACACCTTGCAACTGTGGTCATCTATGAAGGTCACAAAGTACTTGCTACCCCCATTTGACGCCATCCGAAAAGGTCCCCACACGTTGGTGTCAATCAGGTCAAGATCTGATTCTGTGCGGGGACCAATACAAGGAAGTGATTCCTATGTACTGCCCAGTGTGGAAACTTGGCTCTAAGGGTGATGTCATCTCTTGGTTGCAATACCAAGAGCGGTTAGCAGGAACCATTTGTCACTCCGCACTTGGCCACAGCCAAGAGTAAACAGCGCTCACAGGCAAAGCGTAGACCGCCCTTGGTATTTCAACCAAGGTAGAGATCATCTACAGAGTGGTGTTTCAACACCAAAAGGTTCATTTAGCTTGTCCCAACCGTGGCCGGAGAGTTCCAAACCCTCACTCAACTGGCAATGCTACACACCAAAGTGTGCACTTGCACTTGTTCTTTATCCTCTTTCTTGGTGGCCAACAAGGGATTAGTTTTCTCCCAAGTCTCAAGAGTAAGAGATGATGTATGATCAGAATCAAATGAGAGGCCTTGTATAGTCTCTAGACAGTGTTCCCAGTGGCTCCTTGGGAGGCCTCCTCCCAAAGCCATAATATGGTACCCTCTATGACCGCCAAGTCACGCTTGATCCACCTTGGACCTTAGAGGTTTCTAGGAAGCTTCCTTGGCACTTTTTAGTCACAAAGAAAATTTGGGTCCTGGCGCGATTTGACCCCAGACCTCTCGCTTGCGAGACAGTGCCTTCATCCACTAGGCTGTAGGAAGTTCTCCTAAGGAGCATGCACCAAGTAGACTACCAAGAGTAGACCAAAGGAACATACTCCACAAGGATAAGCACTGCATGCCTTGTCTCTCTCAGTCTCTCTTGCATGTCGCTAGGGGACTTGCGCTACAAGCGCAGTGCATACCCGGTCTAAATCTTGCGCTGATTCGACCAAGAGCATACAGAGAATATAACAAACTCTCCCTTGTACCTGCGTCCATCGACGGGTAGATTCCTGCGGTGGTCATGGTCCAAGCGATGCCGGCCACCTGGGAAGTAGGTCACCCGTTCAGCGCTCGTCTGCTGCGCTCACCATCCGGATGCCTCGTGCCCTTGCCATGTATGGGTCACTGTCCAGCGGCTTCGTTAGGAAGTCCGCGACCATGCTAGGTCGCGATGTACTACAGATCCACCACTCCCTTGGCGACAAGCTCGCACGTGCAGTGATAGCGGATGTCGATGTGCTTCGTCCGCCTGGAAAGGGTGTCCTTGAACGCGATGTCCATCGTACTCTTGTTGTCGACGTGGACGACCGTGGCCTTTTTCTCTGGTGCGTGTATCTCAGCGAGCAAGCTGCGGAGCCACTATGTCTCCTTGTACACCTCAGACAGTGCCACTGACTCGGCTTCTGCGGTTGAAATGGAAACACAGTCCTGCTTGCGGCTGGCCCATGATACACACAGCGCCGCCATTTACAAGGCACACAAAGTTCAAAGTGGATTTCCTATCATCTACGTTGCCTCCAAAATCTGTGTTGGAGTAGCACTTGAGATGCAAAGGGTCTGTTCCTGGAAGGTCATCGTACTACAGGCCCATGTGCCGTGTCTTGTTGAGATAGCGCAAAATGCGCTTCACGGCCTGCCAGTGGAGTGGCCCGGGATTGGCCATGAATCGATTGACTAGCCCCACAGCAAAGGAGACATTAGGCCGTATGCCAAATATGGCATACATGATGCTACCCACCGTAGACTAGTACGGCTCATCCTCAATTTCGCGGCGCTCGGCTTCCGTGCTGGGGGAGTGGGCGGAGGTGAGATTGTACTTCGTGGGGAGAGGAGTGCTGAGGGGTTTGGCATCTTCCATGCCATAGCGCCAAAGTACCTGTGAAATGTACTTCGTCTGGTTGAGCTCCATGGTGCGTGCAGCTCGGTTGCGATGTATGGTGATGCCCAAGTAGTACACGAGCTCGGCCATGTCCTTCATCTGAAACCGCCTATGCAGTTCACCTTGAGGGCCTCGAGGGCATCAGGTCATCCACGTACAGCGCTACTAGCAACAGTCCCTGGTCATTCGTACGCACATACACACTGGGATCATTGTGGCAATGCAAGAAGTCAAGGCCAGCCATGAAGCTGTCCATCTCCTTGTACCAGATCCTTGGGGCCTGTTTTGGCCGGTAGAGCGCCTTGATGAGGCGATACATTTGCCCGGATTTTGCCTTGACACCTTCGGGCACCTCCATTTGTATCTCCTGGTCAAGCTTCTCGTAGAGGAAGGCGGTTTTGACATCCATCTGGTGGATTTCCATGTTACGCAGCGCAGCCACAACCAGCGGATGGAGAGGAAGGACACGACAGGAGAGTAGGTCTCTTCGTACTCAGACCTTGCTCTCTGCAAGAACCCCTTCGCAACAATTCTTGCCTTGTACTTGTCGATGCTGTTGTCTTACTTGTATTTGACATGTAAGACCCACTTCACGCCTATCACGTGTATGTTTGGTGGTTTGTCCTTTAGCTCCCTCGTTCCGTTCTCCTCGATGGAGGCCAGCTTGCTCTCCATCGCCTCATTCCACTTAGCGGCGTCCGGCCGCGAGAGAGCCTCGGCAATGGTAACCGGCTCTTCCTGCGTAAGGAACCACCAGCTCAGGCCGATCCACTCCGCCTTCTCTCCGTCGTATTGCTTTGCAGGCTTTGCTTGGCGCTCACTACGCCATAGTGGTGCTGGTGCTGGCTGGTCGTGCTATTGTTGTGCTTCCCCAGGAGGGGTCGCTAGAAGGGAAGAGCCACTGGCCTTCAATGAGGCCTCGCATGTCTCAGACGCGGTATTGGATGTCAACTCCGCTTCAGCCTAAGCGGACGCTCTCAATGAATTCGCAACCTTGCTGTCTCCGGCCACTGGCGTCCCACGCGAGTTAGGCGTGGGTGTGTCACCCGCCTCCAGCAGCACGATCTACTCTCCTTGTCTTGGAGAGTTCTCTGGATCCAGCAAATCTCCCTTGCCGTGTGACTCTTCCTGGAAGATCACATCTCTGGAGGTGATGACTCTCCCTGCTACCTGGTCCCACAGCTTGTACGCCTTGTGCACGGCCTCGTAGCCGATCATCACGTACTTGCGTGCACGTGCATCTACCCACGCTCTATGCCCGTCCTGGATTTAGGTCCAAGCCGTGCAACCGAATGCCTTTAGGTGAGAGACATCCAGCTTCTTTCCCGACCACGCCTCTTGCGGCCTCATGCATTCTGTTCTTTGCTCCTTTATGTCTCCTTGCTATACAATGCTGTAGCAGACATGAGATTGATGAGGTAGCATGGAGTGCGTGCTGCTTTTGCCCAGAAGCGAGGAGGAAAATTTGAGTCAAATAGCATGGTTTACGTCATGGCAAGAATGGTCTGGTTCATGCGCTCGGCCACGCCGTTCCTGTACGGTGTGTGGGGGTATAGGATTGGTGGACAATGCCGTATGCCTGAAGCCACAGCTTGCACCTCTCGTACTCTCCGCTATTGTCGCTCTGTAGGGCCTTCACCTTCTGCCTAGTTTGTGGCTCCACCATGGCGACAAACTCTTGGAGGCGCTCCAGTACCTCTCCTTTCATTTTGAGGAAGTACACCCATACCTTTCGAGAGTAATCATCGATGAAGGTGAGGAGGTACTTGGAGCCGCCGTTGGACGTGGTGCGCATGGGGCTACACACGTCGCTGTGGACGAGGTCAAGTATGCCCTCTGTTCTGTGACTGTTTTTGGAGAAGCATTTATGCTTTGTCTTGCCTTGCATCCAGCGTTGCATCTACCCTTTTACTCACACCCCTCCAGTCTACGTACAAGCTTCTACTCCTGCATGACCTTCAGGGTGCTGTGGGCCACGTACCCAAGGCGTCTATGCCACAGCTTTGCAGTTGCTGCTCTCGCGTCTTTAGGCGCCATAATAGGCGGCATGGATGGTATCTAGGCATTCGGCAATGGTACAGCTTCCGCTACTGCCTCTACCGCCCCAGCTTGTCTTTTCGCGTTCTTTGTCTACAGAATGTAAAGCCCATCTGTTCGTGGTATCTTGGCGACAAGGTCTGACGTAGTGTAGGTAATCGTCACGTCCTCGTTCTTAAGGATGATGGCTTCCTTCGGTATGAAATCCACAGTCATTGCGTGATCCATAATCTGCAAAATGGAGAGGAGGTTCGTGGCAAAAGTTAGCATGTAGATGACATTCTGCAGTCGCAACTCCTTGTCGGCTCTGTTGAGCTGCGTATGCACGACCTTCTCTCCCTTACCAGCTGCATACTCGATACCGCTGTTCGCGCATCGGAACTTGGCCGTGGACGGTATGAGGGACAAGAAGCCACATGTCTCACGAGAGGTGTGGTAGTCCGTGCCATTGTCGAGCCCGAAAGCTCCCGGCCATAGCAGCGCAGAGCCCTGGGGAGGGGCCTTGCTCTCGGCCATCATGCTCGAGGACGTCGAGTCTACCTTCTTACTCACATTGCTACTCCCACCACCGCCTCGTTCCTTCTTTGGTACGCGACACTCTCGCGCCCAATGCCTCGCCTTGCCACAGTTATGGCAGTTGCCCTTCTTTTTGCCGCTCTTCCCGCCACCACTGCCTCTACTGTTGCCATGAGAGGAGGTGCGTCCCGAGCCATCCACATACACAGCGTTGTTGATGACATCGTTATTGCATTGCATAACCTCGTTCCCGAGAAATTTGAGGACACGAGGATAGGTGAACTCTGACTCCTCCCAACCATCCAAGATGGTGATCATGGGCCTCTAGCTTGGCGGCAAAGCCATGAGGAGAATCATGGCCTGCATCTGTTGGTCGAGCTGAAAGGACATGGCTGGAATTTCTTGAAGCAGTCCTTTGAATTGCAGGAGGAAGTCTGAGATGGACCCCCCCTCACCTACCCGTAGCCCGATGAGGCGCTATAGGATGTAGAGGCGATTGGCAAGGGAAGTTGACTGGTAAACGTTCGTCAGCTTGGTGTAAGCCTCAGTTCCTGCCGTACATCCCTCGACGTGGGAAATTAGGGAGGGGCTTATGGACGTGACGAAGAGTGCGAGAGCGATGTCATTTTGCTCTTGCCATAGTATGTATTCCGTCCTTGCCTCGTCCTTCGGTATGACCTCTATCATTTTCAACATGTTGAGGTACCCGTACACGTAGATCACCACCTCAAACTGCCATTTTCACATGCTGAAGGCTTTGATATCGAAGCGTACGATGGCATTGGCCGTAACCAATTTGGCGGGCTGTGAGGTGACTAGAACGACCTCTTGACTACCCGGCATCATTGCGATGTGGTCAAGGATGCTCACTTAGTGTTTGCTGTTCTTCTTCGTTGAGGCCGATGTAGGCTGATGAGGTTGATGGCTGCTACATGTTTTCAAGGTGCAGTGTGTTGCATACCCCTCCAGCCAATGGTCTCCTAGCTATTGTGGAGGAAGTAATCCCTCAGAAACGGGGTCGCACCTACAAGGGCACAGTGTAACCCGCTTGGGACTCGAGGGTCATACCAACAATGGCAAAGCGTATCCTCGTTCCTTGTCCGTGGAGAGCAAAAGTGGACGACGGGTCCAACCCGCGTCTGCTCTCTCACAATGCATACCTTGGTCCAAGTGGACCGACGATAAAGCAGATGGAGTAGTTGTGTCTTGTTTGCTGCGGAGGTACCTGTCACGTGAACTGAGCGGTGGTACAAAGAACCAAGTTTCCCGATCAGTGTGGGTCCATAACCCTTTGTCACTCCGCACTTGACCATGGTCTAGAGTAAACGGCATCGACAGGCAAACCGCCGACCGCCCTTGGTATTTCAGTCAAGGTAGACATCACCCACGGAGTGGTGTTTCCACACTAAAAGGTTCAGTTAGCTTGTCCCAACCGTAGCCGGAGAGTGTTTGAACTCAGATCCAACTAGCAATGCTACACACCAAAGTGTGCACTTGCACTTGTTCTTTACCCTCTTTCCTGGTGGCCAACAAGGGATTAGTTTTCTCCCAAGTCTCAAGAGTAGAAAATGATACATGATCAAATACAAATGACAGGCCCTATATAGTCTCTGGACAGTGCTCCCAGTGGCTCCTTGGAGGGACCTCCCCCCAAGGCTACCCTAGACAGTGTCATCAGTTTTGATGACATGGCACCCTCTGTGACCGCCAAATGGTGCTTGATCCACCTTGGTCCTTAGAAGCTTCTAGGAACCTTCCATTTTGGTCCTGGCGGGATTCGACCCCAGACCTCTCACTTGCGAGACAGTGCCTTCACCCACTAGGCTATAGGAAGTTGTCCTACGGAGCATGCACCAGGTAGACTACCAAGAGTAGACCAAGTGGATCTACTCCACAAGGATGAGCAGTGCATGCCTTGTCTCTCTCAGCCTCTCTTGCATGTCGCTGGAGGACTTGCACTACAAACGCAGTGCATACCCAGTCTAAATGTTCCGTTGATTGGACCAGGGGCATACACAGAACATAACACCATTGTGTCGGAACCCATTTTCTAGACCGTCACCTCAAGCAGGTTGACAAAGGGTTATGGGTCCACACTGACTAGTTATGAGGCACACTTTTACGCACTCTTCCGCCCTCTCTGTCTTTCTGTATGCATCACCTTCATCAGCTCCATTTGCTCCATTTGCTCTATCAGCTCCAACAACAGGTGTTGGCACTTGGCAAACAACGGCCAAGGATAAGCTCTGCCCTTCGAGGTACGACTCCCTCGGTCCTAACCGGAATAAGCTCTGCCCTTGGAGGCACGACCCTGAATTCGCTAGTGTACATTGTCCTCTGTTTGCAAGTGATCAGTGCTAAGGAGTAAGCGACGAATCTGCACCTTGTAAACCGGTAGCAGACAACAGCCTACATCGGCCTACATCGGCCTACATCGGCCTCAGCAAAGCAGAGAAGCAGAGAAGCAAGGAAGGAGTATGATGATACCCACAACGCTTATTCTTTAGTAGGTCAATGGTGGGATATCAAAGTTCAAAGGATTTGGTTTTTTCTTGTGGAGATGGCAATTTGAGATTGTCATTAGGGTACTTGGCTACTTGAAGATGTTCCTTTGTATAGGAGGAGGAACCTCCAAAAATATATCCTCACTATGAAGCGTGGATTGTCAAAAAAGACATGGCGCTTGCGATTTGTGTAATATCAGTGCATGAGTCACAACATGTTTACCTCCAACGTATCACACATGCATCAAAGACTTATGAGAAGCTTGCACGTATACACTAATCAACGGCTCTCAAAAATTGCCTCTTCATCCTATAAAAGCTGATTTTCATGAGGGTGAGCAAGGGAGAGTGGATTCCGGACTTCGTCTTGTAGTTTCAAGCACTGCTACAACACGTGACCCAAATGAACAGGGAAATCGACACCAACATGCAGGCCATGATCCTCCTCATGGCACTACCTGGAAGCTAGGATCCTTTTATCATCGTCTCTAGCGGTTAAAAGGAGGAGGATTTGACGTATAAGGCACTTTCCAAGTAGGTGCAAAACGAGGCCATGCGTCACAGCAGTAATGGGGCTAACATTTCAGCCTATGCTACACAGTATGGTGATCGTGGCATGAATTTCTCTTCTGGTTAGAGAAGCAGCAGAAGCAATGGCGATGGAGGAAAAGACAATGGTGGCGGTGGTAAGAATGCATAGCATCCCGCGAAGTTCCATAACTATGGCAAGCCTGGGCATTGGACACGGGAGTGCACGACTTCCAAGAACGAAGACGGAGGTCATGGTGGTAGATATGAGGACAAAAGAAAGGGTAAGGAGTTGACAAATATGATGGCTGAGAGCGTTCTCGGAATCAAAGGAGTGGCATTCCTCAAGCGTGGAGCCTATAGGCTTGATTCTGACACGAACCAACATCCCTCAAGGGAGAAGGATGGGTTCATCTCCGTAGGGGACACTGAACATCGCTTGAGGTGTGCCAACGGCAACCTTGTCCATGCGCAAGACGAGGGAGATAAGTTGATCAGCATGAACGTGAAGCGTGCTGAAAAAGACTTGAAGCTCGAGAACATCGTCTACGGCAAACCTCTTGTCAGTGTCAAAAATTACAGACCACGAGATAACAGTCGTCTTCATGGAGGAGGAGGCCATGATTGTCAAGAATAAGGACATCAAGATCTCCTATAACAAGGAGAGTCTTTTTTCACATGTCCCAAGAGTTGATGGGCTCTACATGCTGCAGACAAAACTCCTTGAGAATACAAATGAGAAATATGCGGCGATGGAAGAGTCCAAGTCTCCTAAGTTTGACGACAATGTTTCACTACAAGCCGTCACAAGGCTTGGTCAGGGGAGAAGCCAGATGCCTCACACTTGAGGATCTTTGGCTGTACTGTCTGGGCAGAGGTCCAAGCAGGAGAAGGAAGTGGCAAGCGAGATGCACGTGTTCGTAAGTGTGTAATAGTCGGATGCGACACTGCACACAAGGCGTATTGGCTGTGGGACCAGGCGCCTGGAAAGCTCATCAGGAGTAGAGATGTCAAGTTTGATGAAAAGACGCTCGGTAAGGGTGAGTTGTTGGACCCTATCCATGCTCCCAAATCAGGAGAGAGGGTTGAGTTGCTGAAGTGAGGTGATCAAGCACCAGAAAACTGGCAGATGGAGCCAGTGAAGGATGGTAATGCAGGGAGAGTGGCTCTACCGGCTAACACAACGACAGCCTTTGATACAGCGTCTGAGTCCGCCAAGGCCTGTGAGTCAGACTTTGAGGGTGCAAGCTCTACCTGAAACAACGGATCACCGGCAATGGAGGAGCAGCATAAGCAACTTAGCCTTGAAGCACCATCAACAAAACTCCTGCGTAGTACGCACCAGAAGAAACCTGCGCCGAAATACGATGCTGAGAATGCCAAATGGAACTGAGTCAGCTGGTTATGCGTGGCTCAGGGAGAGCCTGTGACGGTAATAGAGGCTATGAATATGCTAGATGCGGCCAAATTGAAGGAGGCAATGGATAGCGATCTCGCATCCATTGAAGAGATCAAAATATTGGTTGTGGTGGAGAGGTCCCCAAACGCACACGTAGTGGAGTAAAAGTGGGTACTCCGAAAAATGTTCAAGCAGGATGGTGCTATCAATAAGTACAAGGTAAGAGTTCTCGAAAGGGCTTTTCTCAGCGTGTACACTCAGAGTATGAGGAGACCTTCGCGCCTGTCATCACCTTTGCCTACATCAGATCTATCTAAGGCATCGCTGCTGCAAAAGATCTGGAGGTCCACTAGATGGATATCAAGACAGCTTTCCTCTATAGGAAGCTAGACAAAGAAGTACTGATGGAAGTACCCGACGGAGTGAACGCTCTAGAGGAGGAGGTTTGCAAACAAGTTAAAGCACTCTATGGGCTGAACTAAGCCCCAAGGATGTGATAAAAGGAGATGGACGGCTTCATGGCCGGGGTTACCTTCACGCACGACCAGAATTACCTTAGTGTCCATGTATAGGAGGATGAGCAAGGCTTGATACTGGTTGCACTATACGTGGATGACCTGATCATCTATTCGTCATCGGTCGAGCTGTTGAAGAAGTTCAAAACAGATCTCAGCAACAGGTTCAAGATGAAGGACATGGGTCCGCTCGAGTTCTACGTCAGGATAGCCGTCCACCGCAATCGAGCAACGGGCACCATCGAGCAGAACCAGACCAAGTACATCATGGAAGTCCTCAAGCAATACAACATGGAGGACTACAAGCCCATCAACACACCCATGACAACAGACATCAAGCTCTCCTTCTCCATGAGTCTCAATACGGAAGCAAAACGGCGTGAGATGGAGAATATTCCCTACCAGTATGCTGTTGGCAACTTTATGTATGCCATGGTAGGAACTATTGTTATTTGAATGCCCCTTGGCTACTAGTGTCCAGAATTGGCAACTAGTGGATGGACCACGCATGCACTCCTCACGTAGAGCAAGTCTTCAAATCCGGTCCAACACACAAGGTATGCACTGTCCTTGTTCAAGGATAAGTCCCCTGGGTTTTATTGATGATGGCTATTCAGATTGTCAATCTGACCGTACGAATGGAAAGAGCACGTGTCAAACTATTAGCTGTCCAAGTTTTGCGCTGATCCATCATTCGGATTGGAAGATGCGAGATGTGCCTCGGATCAGGGGATGTCTTCCCTCATTGAAGGGTTGACCTCCTTAGTTGAAGGAGTCATATCGGCCGAGGCATGCAAGCTTCAGGTTAGCCGAGGTACGCGCGCTTCGGGTACCAAAGGCACTTCTCAACAATTTATGCATTGTACTTGCCATTGTCCCAACTACTCTTTCAGTTGATATCTGTTACTTGAGCTGTGCGCTTGAGACTGGGCTTCATATGAACTGCTAAGGTGGTGGTAATCTTGCTCGTATGAGAGTGCTGACTTAATTTATTGGGCTCTCACACCAAGGAAAAGAAGGCTTAGAGGGCGGGAGCCTTTAAGACCTTGAGCAAAAGTACCTACGTAGCTAAATCTTACCAGAGACGGTAAATTCCTTGTGGGTGATTGTGATCCTTAGGTGAAATTCTGTTGGACAGTCGGCAATTACCATTGTGTCAACGTTGTTTTCTAGACCGGAGTCTCAGGTCACGTGAGTCAAGAATAAGAGGGACACGCTCTGACATTTGCTATACTATGGGACAAGTAAGCAGGTTTGTTGCCAATCTAGGATCACAGCACTGGCAAGCAGTCAAGCGCATCATGCGCTATCTATAGAAGATACGCATCATCCAGTTTAGAGGCCAAGAGGAACTAACCCGCTGCGGCTGGTGTGCTATATAGTCGCCAACTAAGGAGGAAGAATCATTGACCGAAAGTCCATCTTGGGCTTTGTGTACCTCTTGAATGGTGGTGCAGTCTCTTGGGCAAGCAAAAAGGAAGACTGTATCTCCCTCTCTACTACTAGCACAGAGTACATTGCTCTGTCAGAAACATGCAAGGAGACAGAGTGGATGTTGGAGAGAGGTGAGATCTCACAGCTAGTGGAAAGAGATGTAAGGCGGAGTTTGTTGACCTGGTATGCTCCTTGTTCATGGCTGATATTTGGACAGGTAGAGGATGGACTAGGCATGTTCTGCTCCCTTGGAGTAAGTCCCCTACGTCTGGTCCAGATGGGCATGGTATTACTGCTCCTTTGGAGCAAGTCCCCTTGGTCTAATCTAGACAATATAGCCATAAAATACAACCTAAGAAGACTCCTTGTGGCTTAGACGTTCCAGAGTTAGTCACTGGAGTGAGAGGTCACTTGGTCAAATCCCAGCTCGATGACTATTTTTCTTTGTAAACAAAAGGGGACAAGAAGGTTCTAAGAGATGCCTTTGAATATTCCAAGGTCTTTCTTGGTAGTTGGTGCCACTTGGCGGTCATGGGAAGTGCCATGTAGGCAAGGAGGTTAATGCAATATAGACTGTCCCCAGAGTGACTCATCCAAGGAGCGACTACGTGCGTAGGCTAGAGGCTGGCTCTAGGACTATAAGAACATGTCAGTTGCCTGTCATTGATTACTGTCATTACCTTTGCGACTCCTCATGGAGTTGTCCACCAGAGGCAGACACTAAAGAAGCATTGGCTGGTCTAAGCCCCACAGGTTGACTCCTTGCAGAAAAGTGACCACGTGCTAAGGACACACTGGAAGGAAATGATTTGTATGGACTGCTCAGTGTGGAACCTTGGCTCTGAGGATGATATGATCCCTTAGTTGCAATAACAAGAGCTGTCTGCGCGAACCACTGTGTTGAAACGCGTTTTCTAGACCGGCGCCTCAAGAAAGTTGACAGTTCTTGTTGGAACTTGAGGAGAGAGGGAGCCTTGGAGCAGCGAGCATGTGTGATTGGAAGGGCATCACTTGTGCTGAAGAATGGTTGTTCAATCACTCAAAATAGTGGAGTACATATAGAGCTAGAG